>BQNB010023777.1:26840-39765 GCA_026074375.1 Tanacetum coccineum | reverse complement strand
CACAAAATAAAAAATAAAAAATTGCTCAGCACAAAATAAGAAAAAAATTACAAAAAGTATTGATTTATTCAGATCAAAAAATACCCACGACATGACGCCCAACACATAAGCCCATATAAAAAAACTGTTAAACATAAGACAGGAAGAAAAAGTCGCACAAAATACAAAAAATAAAAATAAAAAAAAAATTAACGCCTCGCATCAACGCGCGGGCAGTCATGCATAACACATATTTACCCAAATCTCATAAAAATCTATGATAAAATAAACACCGCCCCGCAGCAACGCGCGGGCAACTGCGCTTGTTTTACACTATCATTGATGAACAATTTTATGCGTATTTTTTTCATCACATGTTACAAAAATCGAAAATAAGATCGGATATTTTTCCATTGTTAAAAGTAGCAACTATTCTTCTTTCCTTTTATCATAGAAAAAGATATACTGTACTGTTTATCATCATTTACACACACAAACATAATAATAACTCGTACCAGAAAAGCAAACACCAGGAATGGCGATCTTGAAACCCTCATCAAGAACAAAACCCACACCAAAACCCAGATCTCCAATCTTCTTAATGACACTAACAATCTCATTAATCACAATCATATACTTATCTTCCACATTAATCTCAAACAATGGATCAAACCCACTTGAAAAAACTAAAAGAATTACATCCTCCTCACATTTGAATAATGACAAGTTTTTATACTGGGGTAACAGAATTGATTGTCCTGGTAAACATTGTGACACGTGTGCTGGTCTTGGTCATCAAGAGTCTAGCTTACGTTGTGCTCTTGAAGAAGCCATCTTTTTACAAAGGTACATTTTTATTTATTTTTTGGAGTGTGTTTGTGATTTGTGATTTTTTTCCGATAAGACTGCCTATCTGCTTATTCTAAACTTAATTGGTAACTTGGTTTGAGTGTTTTCCTAGAACTGCTTATTTGCTTATCTACCCCCTAAATAAGCACCTACAAACAAGAAAGGTGGCACCTTTTAGCAAATAAGCACCTACAAATATGAAAGGTGGTGTCTTTAAGCAAATAAGCTCTTCAAAATAAGCACTTGAAAATTAGAAAGTTGGCACCTTTATGCTAATTAGCACATCGAAATTAGTAATCCCGAATACTCTTTTTCATAAAACCCTATAAGTTGGGTTTGACCGTATTTGTATACACGAATGCTAATTTATAAATGTGGGGTATGATATCTAATAGTGTCAATCTAAGGCACAGTAAGATATCATTGAACAAATGGAAAGGGAAATACTAACTCAAGGTATGGTAAGACTCAATAATACATATCTTTCACTTTGTCAGTTATAGTGACGAAAGAGGACAGTAATTGGCATTGTGTATAGATAGCTCTAAACAAAGACACTGTTCCAGATCATTTCCCTATTACATCAGTTGAACAATTATTTATAATCCATAAGGTACTCATAATGGGGTGAGCGCTAACTAAGTACACAATACAGCTTTCAAGATACATTGTCGCCACTAAAGATCCATAGCAACACCATTTAGACTCACAAAAGCTTCTTTAACTTTTTAAAGCTTAGGTTTGTTAGAGTAATTTTTAGTGACATCCTAGTATGCAGCAAGGATTATCATAGTCATTTGGAGCATATAAAGTTGGTATCTAAAACTTAAAGCATAATGCCTTGGTAGCCAGTATAAACAAATGTAGTTTTGGCGCTGAACAAATAGAGTATCTACGCCATATAATTTCTCAACAAGAAAATGGGACAGACACAAGCAATGCTCACATATTCTAAGCTTGGCCACTACCTGTGACACTAAAACAGCCGAGTGGAATTTTTGGGACTTACAGGCTACAAAACGGCGTGCGAAATTGTAGGAGATAATGAAGCAGTACTCAAGAGACAACCAACGTCTCATTGGATTCAAGACGCGATAATGAGTATTCACTGTGACACTAAAACAGCCGAGTGGAATTTTTGGGACTTACAGGCTACTACGGGCGATTTGTGAGGAGATATGGCAATAACTCAAGAGACACGTATCATTGGATTCAAGAAGCGATAATAGTATTCAATGCTTATAAGTAGGCTATTGTCAAACCGTATTAGCTTTGCTAGACTTTAAAGCTACAGTTGCAAGGACAACAAATTGGAGCTGTGTTAATGCACAAAGGCCCTCCGATCAGTAAAACATTTCTCCGAAACACTTAGCTGTATCTAGATATGGAAAGGAGTTATTGGCTATCATGTGCCTAGTTAAGAAATGGCGAGATAGACATTTTGAATTTTGAACAGATCCATAAAGTTTAAGACCTTTCTTTGTAATACAGGCTTGATACTCCATTTGAGCACAAATTGCATCCAAGTTTCTTAGATATGAGCTACGGAGCGGAGCGGAAAATAAGATTGCGCGTGCTCTATCTCGGGTTAATAAGGTAGAATCAATGCAACTTGCATAGACTATCAATTCAGGACTCAATACAAGTGGGCATGAGAACTCAGAAGGAAGAGTAAGCTGGTCATAAGGAATCCTTTCGGTCATTCAGGGATTGATTTAGGCAATTAGCCATACATCGAGTCTTTAAAGTTTAAACCATTCTAGTGGCCAAGGTTACAAAAGGATGTGGCAGATGACCCTAAAGACTGTGTGGTACGTTAAAAGTGCAAGCCAGATATTGCTGCCTCCCCTGTACTGCCTCCACTATTCACCTTCCTTTCCAGATTTCTCCAGTAAAAAAATACCATGCCCGCCCCCTTAACACGTGACTACTAGTGCACAAGATCCTAACTTTCCTAAATGTGTATTTAATAAGCGTGTGGTTAAACAGAACAATCGGGTCAATGTAGAGCATTTGATTAAGTTAAAGCATCAGTTTACAGAGAACGCCACATGGAAGAACTTCAAGATCACAGGAGTATATTTTCATTAGCGCGCTATCCTGGTCATGTTATTAGACTGTGTATCACCCTACTAACTACTTATTTCTTGTATCTAAGTGCAATGAAACAAAAAACCAGTTTGAATAAACAATCCCAAACAACCATTAAGTCATGAATATCAGGGTATATTAAAATCCCGATAGCCTTTTTCATTAAATCCTAAAAGTTGGGTTTGACCGTATTTGTATACACGATTGCTAATTTATAAATGTGGGGTTAAAAAGATAGGTCCAGAAATGTTGTTGTTTTAAGTTTTAACTAAAGTTCCATATGTTTGTCTCATATATCATTTGATTCATTGTAAGCCTGTTTCTGTTTTGTTGCAGAACATTTGTGATGCCTTCTAGGATGTGTATAAATCCAATGCATAATAACAAAGGGATTCTGCATCATTCCGAGAATGTTACTTCAGAGGAAATGTGAGTTTTTTGTTGTTGTCTTGTAAGTATAATGTATGACTCGTGTTCTGGAAGCAGCTCAACTTTTGCTAAACTTTTTATAATTTGTTAATTGTTTGTTAGGTGGGCTGCAAGCTCTTGTGCACTGGATTCTTTATATGATTTGGACCTAATATCGAGTAAGGTACCTGTAGTTCTTGATAATTCAAAGACATGGTTCCGGGCTATGTCAACAGGTATGAAATTGGGATCTAGAGGCGTTGCCCATGTTGAAGGAGTTAGTCGGGCGGATTTAAAAGAAAAAAGTCAGTACTCGAAGATTCTGCTTATTAATCGAACTGCAAGCCATCTATCATGGTAAGAAATCCTCCCATAAACCTGTATAAACACAAATATAAGGACATTAAAATTAAAATAGTGAAGAAAAGGTTATGTTTAGGGTGTAGGTGTGTTTTGAATCTATTTTTATTTGTGTTGTGTGTAGGTATTAATGACCATAATCATTCAGGTTCATGGAATGTAAGGATCGGAAAAACCGCAGCTCTGTGTTGTTACCACATTCATTTCTTCCTTCAATGGCTGCCAAAAAGCTTAGAGATGCAGCACAAAAGGTCAGCAATTCCCTTTCCTTGTTATACTCCGTATTACTTTTTTTGCTGAAATTGGATGCGATTTGGTTGCCATGTTAAGCTGTACACCCCAACACTTTTCTATCTACAAACTTTCATTATTTCAGTAAACTGATAGTATATATTCTTGTGATATTTCCTAGACCAATCTTAGAGAATAAGAATTAAGCTTCACAAACATGCCACATAGGTCACTCAAGGTTTTCTGTACACTATAGTCGTTAAAGTTTGCAAATGTATTTCACTTTGGTCATTGTTTAGTGCCTGGTGAGCAGTTTCACATGTGGAATGGAAAGTGGTTGCCGTTATTGGTCAGGTAGAATGAATGTGGAGGTGGTAATGGGGGAAGTGGAGTGCAGTGGAGGCGACTGTGTGCGTGAAAGGCAACAAGGTCTGGGGATCTCATCGGCGCTGGAATAGTAATAGGAACATAGGCCACTGGTCTCTCAAGTGGTGAAACGGTTAAACTGAGGCCACCCAAATTGTAAACAACATTCCCCTAAGTATCAATTTGCTTTCATCAATTTAGCCTAAAAAACCAAATCTAAAATTGTAAATCGGTACAAATAACCTTAACTTAAAACAGTACTGTAGATGATAAATGCAAAATGCCCCAATCTCTTCTTTAAAAGTGTGCGACAAATTATGTTGTAAAAACCAGTGTCTTTTACTTTATGGACAGTTAAATTTAGTACATACAGATACCTCATTAACGGTATTTATGTCTTATAGTTTGGGGGCATTTGCTCACGAGGCAAGTTTTTAAGTGGACTTGGCATAAATAAAGTGAAACACTTTTGCAAAATTTATTGCCGAAATGTGTACAATAAAGACTTGATTGACCCAGGTAGGTGGAACGTGTGTGAAACATGTTTTCTATTCTTTGTTCATCCCCCCCCACCCCCCCCCCCCCTCCCTCTCTCTTATAGTATTGGGGGCATTTCCCACGAGCACCAGTTTTTAAGTGGCTGGCATAATAATGTGAAACACTTTTGCAAAATTTAATGCCGAAATGTTACAATAAAGGACTTTGATTGACCCAGGTAGGTGGATACGTGGTGAAACATGTTTCTATTCTATGTCAATATCCTTCAATCCCCCCTCCACCCCCCCCCCCCCCCCGCGCCCCCTTTTTTTTTTTTTGTACCATATTTTAAACACACATAAACCTTACCTGATATATATATCAGCACATAACCTGATTTATATTATATTCACACTTCATATATAAGCTTGGCAAAATGCTCGTACACACTTTCTTGTGCTTGTGCCAACTCATTTGTTACCAAAGGGTCTGAATATATGATTAAGTTTTTGTCAAATGAACACAGATCATGGCACTTCTAGGTAATTATGATGCTATTCATGTTCGGCGAGGTGATATCTTAAATACAAGAAAAGACAGGTTTGGTGTTGCTAGAACCCTACATCCTCATCTTGACAGAGACACACGTCCTCAGTTTATTCTTTGTAGAATTGAAAAGTGGGTCCCACAAGGACGGATACTATTTATTGCCTCAAATGAGAGGACACCAAATTTCTTTTCCCCTCTTTCCGCGAGGTAACTTCCCTGTTCTAAAACTTCTATATAATTGGATCTTATGGATAGATAATTCTCCACTTCCATTGAATGCTAATCATATACATTGTTTGATGAAGTATATCTTTTGTTTTTGATCTATAATTGAAGGTACAAACTAGCTTATTCATCAAACTACAGCAATATATTAGATCCAGTTGTGGAAAATAATTACCAACTGTTCATGATAGAAAGGCTTATCTTGGCTGGAGCGAAAACATATATCAAAACATACAAAGAAAGTGAAACAGATCTAAGCCTCACTGACGACCCCAAGAAGAACACAAAGATATGGCAAGTACCTGTTTACACAAAAGAAGGATGCTGGGTTTAGTTCACGTCAAAACCCCCCTTTTTGTGATCCATCATTTTTTTCTCTTTTTTTCGTATTCTACATTGTAATCTGTTTGTTGCTGGCTTGTTTTCTTGTAATGTGTTGATGACGGATTGGTTAAAGCTTGTAGTATATGTAGCTTAGATTTTATACATGGAAACTTGTGGTTTTACACAGAAATTGGGTATGTTTTGTAGGTATGATAGAACTGGATTTATGGCATAAAAGAATGTCTGGAGCTCTGTTTTGTAGCTATGGTATACATCATTTATAGTTTATACTGTATGCTAACCTATGTACTAGATACACACTGATCACATATCCTTTTGGGTGAATCAATCAACCCAAACTGCTCCTTCTCCACATCAAAGAATACTACTTTTCTTACTGTAAACTTCGAGTTTTCAACCAATGAAACGACCATATGCACAAAAATGCATTCACCACAAATGTGACAAGACAAGATGTTTTTACCTTACATAATCTCTGATCATTGCCCAACTGTGCTTGTTATCTCTAAACGTGTCCAAGTGAAAAGGAAACCTTTAAATTTGCTAATTTCATTACCGAAAAAGAGGAATTTATGCCTTTGGTGAAGCAATTATGGGGTGGGATAGAAGAGGGATGTAGAATGTTTAAAACTGTCAAAAATTTGAATTTCATTACCGAAAAAGAGGAATTTATGCCTTTGGTGAAGCAATTATGGGGTGGGATAGAAGAGGGATGTAGAATGTTTAAAACTGTCAAAAATTTGAAAGGTTTAAAGAAGCATATGAGACAGTTAGGTTGGAAGAATGGGGATGTATTTGAAAATTTTAAAAGATTAAGGGATTCTGTGAAAGATGTTCAACAAAAAATTAACAGTGATCGTCATAACCAAGATTTAAGAAGTGAAGAAGCTGATATCTAAAATTGTATACTGAGGCAATGAAGGATGAGGAGTTGATATTGTATCAGAAAGCCAAAGTTAAATGGTTAAGTGTGGGGGATAGGAATAATGCTTATTTTCACAAAACTATAAAGAGCAGGCAGCAAAGGAATATAATTGATGCAGTTTGTGATGAGAATGGTAATAGACTTGAAGGGGCAGATGTTGCAGATCAATTTGTAAAACATTTTCAAAAGTTTTTGGGTGAAAGTAAGAATGTTGAGCCAATCAGTGATATTGGAGATCTATTGCAGAATAAGCTTAGCAATGAAGAGACAAGTTATATGATTAGGGAGATCAGTGATGAGGAAATAAAGAATGCCATGTTTCAAATAGATAATAACAAGGCCCCAGGTCCAGATGGTTTCTTAGCATTGTTTTTCAAGAAGTCATGGAATATCATTGGAAAAGATGTGTGTTTAGCAGTCAAAGAATTCTTTGAGACTAGAAAGATATTAATTCAACTTTAATAGCTTTGGTCCAAAAGATTCAAACTCCTTAAAAAGTTTCAGACTTCAGACCAATTGCATGTTGCAATGTGATATACAAATGTATAAGTAAGATCCTCACTAAAAGAATTAAGTGGTGTTTGGATAAGCTTGTTTGTAAGAACCAAAGTGCTTTCATTCCAAACATGCATATTTAGGACAACATTATGCTTGCTCAGGAATTGTTTAAGGGTTATGATAGAAAGATGGGCCCTAAAAGAGTTGCTCTAAAAGTGGATATACAAAAGGCATATGACACTGTGAACTGGCATTTTTTGGAAGACATTTTAAGGGGATTTGGTTTTCATGGCAAAATGGTGGATTGGGTGATGAAATGTGTCACTACTACCTCTTTTTCTATCTGTCTTAATGGTGAGAGATGTGGTTATATCAAAAGGGTAGAGGCCTTAGACAAGGAGATCCTATGTCTCCATACCTTTTCACTCTTGTTATGGAAATTCTAACTTTGATAGTCAAGTGGAAGGTGGAGCAAAATGATAACTTTCAATATCACTTTGGTTGCAAAAGGTTGAAGATTACAAATGTTTGCTTTGTTGATGACTTGTAAATGTTCTATCATGCTGATAGAATCTCTGTCAGTGTCTTAAAGAAAACTATTGATGAGTTTGGAAAAGTTGTTGGTCTAATTCCAAATTACAATAAGAGTACTATTATATTTGGTTGTCTGAATGAAGAAGAGAATCAAGAGATTCTAGAAATTATGCCTTTCAAAGTTGAGAAATTACCTATTAGATACCTTGGTGTTCCTCTCACTTCAAAAAGAATCAGAATCAAGGAATGTAAAAGCCTAATTGATAAAGTGGAGAGGAGAGTTCTAAATTGGAAAAATAAAAGTTTGTCATATGCAGGCAGACTGATGTTGGTGGCTTCTGTCTTAGAGTCAATCTATGTGTATTGGCCTTTTGTTTTCCTTTTACCGGTTGGAGTGATAAATGATATTAGTAAGATTCTGAAGAACTTCTTATGAAATCAGAGTGATGGTACAAAAGGCAGACCCAAAGTTGCTTGGAAGAATGTATGTAGATTCAAGCAGAAAGGTGGGTTGGGATTGAAGTATTTGGGTGTTTGGAATAGAGCTATGATTGTCAAGCACTTGTGGCATATTGTAACTGACAAAGAATCCCTATGGGTCAAGTGGATCAATACTGAGAAGTTAAAAGGGAGAAGTTTTTGGAAGATTGAGGAGGATAAAAATGATAGCTGGGGTTGGAGAAATATTCTTTGTCAAAGAAATGATGTTAGAAAGTTTATTGTTTCAAAGTTGGGGGATGGAAGCAAAACTTTTGTGTGGTTTGATAACTGGAGCAACATTGGAACATTGGATCAGTTTATTAATCATAAAACTATGTATGCTGCAAGGCTGAATACAATAATGACTGTGAGAGAGTTAATGGGTCAGAGTAATTGGAATTGGCCAGATGCGTGGACTGAGAAATTCCCTATTTTATTGGATATGCAAAATCTCTCTTTAAATATCCAGGCAAGGGATAAAATTATGTGGAGGAAAAGAGATGGAAGCTTATGAAAATTCTCAGCCAACCAAACTTATAGAGATCTTATAAGTGATGCAGTTGATGTAGAGTGATTTAAAGTAATTTGGTTTTCTCAAAACATTCCAAAGCATGCTTTTATAGTATGGTTGGCAGTCCTATACAAGTTATCCATTCAAGACAAGATCAAGTAATGGGGGTCATTTGATGTTATGTGTTGTGCTCTGTGCAAAAAGGATTCAGATTCTCATCCTCACTTGTTCTTTGGATATGAGTACTCAAAAGCATTTTGGGGCAAAGTGTCTAAGAAGATAGGAGTTGACTGGAGTACAAACAATTGGAATGATAATGTGGCTGGGCTTGCTAGAAAATTTAATGGGAATTCAGTAAGCAACATAATAAGAATAATATATTTTGCTGCTAGTGTATACTTAATATGGCAAGAGAGAAATAATAGAATATTCAGAGATGAAGAAAGGAGTAATGATGAGCTCTTCAAAGTGCTTAATGAAATAGTGAGAATGAGATTGTTGAGTTTAAAAGTTAAAGATATCGGGGCAGTTAAGAAAGCACAAGAGGTGTGGAATGTGAAGATGAATATTGTGTAGAATGCTGATGGCTATGTATAAAGAAGGCATACAAGTTGGTAGAGAGGACATAAGGTGTGAGGTGTAGCAGTTTTTACATGTATGCTTTTACTCAAAACTCTGAGTTTCGAAAATAAATCTATGTCACTAATAGCTGAACGCTTGTTATGGCTGAAAGAACTCTCAAGATCAAGACAACCATCTTTTAGCTTGTTATCATTAAAGTGAATTTAAGTTTTCAATGTTGACTAGACAAGTAAACATACCTTCATAGTTCATACGCTCTAAATTGCTAAAATCTATTTTTGCTTGATCTACAACGGATAAGAAGTAATCGGTCCTAAAAATATCTTCAAGGGTTTTATAGTCTAGTTATCATTATTATCACTCACATTTTCCATTACTACAAATAATTCTCTTTTTCTTATGCAATTTTTGTTCTACGTTCATCTCTTTAGCAGAAATTATGCCATCCTTAAATTAACGATCTTTATATTTTGTTTAGTAGAAAACTAGACTATCGAACGGAAATATTGAAGTGTTGAAAGCATCTTTCGATTGAAGAATATGATAAAAGAGAAGATCAGATAAATTCAAAGAGTGAAAGTATTGTTGTTGAAAATTAAACGTTGATTTATCAATGTAAACCGTTAAATGAGTATTGATAACGATCTTCTAACCACAATTTAGATGAGCTTATTAAATTGATATTTTCTTTTATTTTTATGATAACATAGGCTTTTATATACTTAACATATTTGTCTCAATTTTTTAAAATAATATTTATCGGTTAATGGAGGTCTTACATAATAGAACTCTCAAAATGATAGGCAAAGAAACATGCGGCAAACTTTGTATAAATGCAAGTTTCATAAAAATTGGAGCTTTATTTGTTTTACCGTTGACCAACCAGTGCCTATCAATTACTAATGCTCTCACTTATGCATATAAAAAGTAACTTTTCCTACAAGTAACATAATTCATATTATTTAGATGGTGCTATTATTGGTACCCTTAGCCCGTTAAAAAGTACAAGAAAAGTACTAAAAAGGTACAAAATATGTTTTTTTCCTTGTTTATAGTGCAACACAGTTTTTTATCAGTTTATGTTCCGTAATTTTTGACACTTTACACTTGTTAACTTTATATTTTTTGTTTCGTATTTTTTGTGTCACAGTTTTATAACATATACAAAATTATAAAAATAAAAAAAAATCAAAAAACATGGGGGATACATATGACTTTTTTTGGGGGTATTTATAACCTAACCCGTTAGATAAATGATGTGGAATGTTGTGCATTTCTAAAGGGGCGCTACTATTGGTACCCCCTGGCTCGCTAAATAATATCAGAAAAGTACAAAAAAGGTACAAAACATGTTTTTTTGTCCTCTAGTTTACAGTGCAACACAATTTTTTATCAGTTTTTGTTCCGTACTTTTTGACAGTTTAATATTTTTAACCTGTTAAACTTTACAATTTTAATTTCGTATTCTGCGTTTCACTGTTTTATAATATAAACAGAATTATAAAAATAAAAAATAACAGAAAAACAAGGATGATACAAACGGCTTTTTAAGGGTATATATAACCTAACCCTTCTGAAGAGATAGATATTGGATAGTGTGAACTGCACAAGTATTTCGGCATTTGGCTATTTGCCACATGTATGAAAGTTAGGGGTGAGCAGAAACCGCACCGCAAACCGCAAAACCGCAAAATCCGCAAAAACCCGCACTACAAAAACCGCACCACGGCAAAAACCGGTGGATCGGTTTTAGGAAGTCAGCAGTACGGACAGATGTTGAGCTGTAGTCGGTGGCCTCATCCGATCACTAAATACGAAAAGTTCAAGTAGACATAACTGCATGGGTGGACCTTGAGGGCTGTGGCACTCCTAGACTTTTGGGTCAATAGTGTAAAGTTTTGGTAATTAGAGGGTTGTTTTGTTTCATAACTAATGCCCTCTTAAAAAATTTAGCATGCTTAAGGTCATGTCATTTTCATAACTCTTGGTTTCAAGGCAAGATAGGCATACATGACATGTGTTTCGTTTTATCAGTGTGCATTGTTTGTGCCTTTTATAGGTAGCAAGGTATTCTAAAGTTTTACATTTTATTTTTTTATGTCAGAGTTTAAGTTAATAATCATATAAAAACGTTATTTTTTATTTTACGATCTTCTAAGTTTTATTAATGATAAATATAAAATTGTATTACGTAAAGTTTAAAGTAAATAAGTTCTAAAAGTAAAGTTTTATCGTCATCATAATCGCTAAATGTATGAATGGTGATTGTCTAAACACTTTAAGTTATGATCTAAAAAGTTATTTTTACATTCACAAAATATACTAAAATGTTTACTTTTTTGGCAAGTAAACAAAAGTTAACTAGCACAATTTATTTTTTAAGTAATCCAACAAAGTTACTTACACATTTTTGTAAATAATCAAGTGAGTATTACTTACACATTTCATCTTTGCAAGTTAACTAAGTATACCTGCACTTTGCATATTTTCAAACAAGTCACTTACCATTTTAAGTAAGTATATACATTTGTTTAAAACACACTTTTACAACATGTGAAACACATTTTGAATATTTACCTCATGCATGACATTACAAAATATTAATGAATTCAGAGGGTTGACTTTCAAAGATTTGAAAAGATTTTGGTAAGATTTCTTGTGTGCAAAATTTTCCAAATCTTGTTGTGACACAATCCCACGGATCCCTTCGTGGTGAAGGACAGATATCTTCTAACGGGACCGTGGGATCCGTGTATCTGGTTGTCTTTGCATATAAATAGAAGTGACTTGAAATCATTTTTCAATAATCCTCACACACATTCTTTCTTGCGTATTCTTCCATTTTAATCAGTCTTCGATCATCACTTGGTGTATATACTTTCATCTTAATGATTCTTCACTCCCCGTTGTCTTGCAAGTCAAGCAACGCATCACATACAAGACATCAAAGCCTTAAGATATTTGACAATCGTCTTCATACATACTTAGATCTTATATATCTTTGTAGATTCAGCAACATACTCATTTCGTTGTGTCATACACCATATACCATTGTAGAGTGAAAGATCTTTGAGATCTAGGTTGGTTCTACCTCGAACTAGAACTCGCTATTTAGCTTTGTACCAGAAAAAGTGTAAGCAACTGATGTGTCGTTGTGTAGATGTTATTTTATATTTCAAGTTTTACTATTTATATTTTGCCGACTTAACCTAAAAACAACACTTTAACGGGCAGTGTACCCGATCAAGATGTAGCTTCGTTGGTAAGTAGGGTGTCGATCACTAAGAGCGAGAGCGTTAATATTTAATTTATCAGTATTTTAGTTATCTAATTTATGCAAATCCTAAGCTAATGATAAGGGGGTTCAGCCTGAGAGACTGACACGAGTTTGGGTGTCTAAGCTAAGGTTTTGATGACAAGTAAAGCAATAAACACACACAAGAGGATTAACAAACGATAGAGAAATGGTCAAATACTAATATAAGGAAAACATATCAACCATGGATAATCTAATA
>BQNB010023777.1:0-20453 GCA_026074375.1 Tanacetum coccineum | reverse complement strand
TTTGCATATGTAACAGCTTTATATGTATGAACAAGTGGTTCAAATGTGTGATTAAACACTTGCTATTACTGAAATGAATTGTTGTAATATAAATGACGGCAAGCACCTGTCATTTATATTAATCTTGTATGTGAAGCAGAAGAAAAGTAACGACGTCCGCTAAAGGACTATGAAGCTACCATTAAAGCACATGTATATGTTGAATGGTTAATAATGTTTATAGAAAAGTCCACTTTTTCCGGAACCAAACTAACCGTTAAGTAACTTTTTTGTTTTATAGAAGCAAAATTTAGACAAGTTTGGTGAAACTTACGAAGAGAAGGATAAGGTGCTACTTCAATTAGATCAAGATTGTTAAGAAGTTAGACGTATACAGGAAGAAACTTGACCAAGCCGTAAAGTCAAGGGTGTGCCTTCTTCAAGCAATAACAAACTTTAAACTTAAAATCTTCTTGCATCTCTTGGTGATAAAAAGTTTTTCAGAATCATATGTAATTCACTTGCTACTTTGATCTTTTTAAATTGCTTTCTGTAAATTTAGAAATGGACTTTATGGTACTCAACCAAATTGACAAACATTGCTACTATGCTTAAAAAATCTTTGTATAATATACAATTTTAAAGACGAATATTTAGCAAAACAAAAAAAATGTAAACAATAATTACAAGTCATGCCACATAAAATAATCAATAAGCACACCCATACGGGCGTGCTAGCCACTATAACTTTTTATTTTATATATAAATATAATAAATAAAAATATAATATAATATATATATAAAATGATATATGCCCACCCATCGGGCGGGCTTAGCCACTATAACTTTTATATATATATATATATATATATATATTAACTTTTATATGCATTTTGTGAGTGTGTTTTACGTGACAATATATTAATACATATATGAAAATAATCATACTATGCGTATACCCACTTGCATGTGTATGTGTCTCATATGTAATTGTAGAAATTTGGTATAAACATTATTAGGCTCATATTGACAAAAAGGTAAAAAAGAATAATCAATTTTCTATGTAAAACAACTTTGTATGTATAAACTGGCCACACCCAAATATAACGGTTAAAACTTGAAAAAACCGAAAAACCGAACCGTAACCGATTAGAAACCGAGAAAACCGAACAGCCAAAAACCGAATGGTTTCGGTTTTTGGTTTTATAAAACCGCATATTTCGGTTCGGTTTCGGTTTTAGCCAAAAACCGCACACCCCTAGTTAATTCAGCGTCATATAAGTTTTTCAACACCACTAACATAAACACCAACATCAACACCACATAGTATAATAAGCAAACAACCAACCTCACAATACAAACATACTATATTTAAACACAAATATACCACACAAAAACAACGTCACACAGTACGAAAATATAAATATAGTACATCAAATTATCAATAAACTAATTTTGTTGTTGATGTCGTTGCCAAAGATGCTCCATAAGATTTCGTTGAAGATTTTCATGTTTTTGTTTATCACGTAATTCTTTGGCTTTCCTCCGTTGCACTTCGCGTCTATCGATCCAAGTACGTGGTATATTTGTTACAGACTAATATACAATTCGATGAATTCACTTATCGTAAACTTTTGATCTTTTAAATTCATGTTATGCAATATGATGAAAGTGTACATAATTCTTCGCAGCTTGTTGATAGTGTAAGCACACGCCAGTTGTTGTTTACTTCCCCCAACGTCCTTGGAGGACACCAAAAGCTCGTTCAACATCCTTTTGTGCATCTTCTTTACACCTTTTAAAGTGTCCATGTTTCTCGTATCGTGCCACCGTAAATGATTTGACAAAAGTTGCTCACTATGGGTAAATCTCGTCAGCTAGGTGCCTAGGTAACACCCTTTATCATATGTAACTCCATTTACTTTAAACAAAACCACATGGGCAATGTCATCAATAAGGTCGTCGAATCACATAGAATTATTTAAAGCGGTGAGATCGTTATTCGCATCGGTTACTCCAAAAAATGCATGCTAAATCCATAAATCATACGATGCAACAACTACAAGCATGATAATTAGATATTTTTTATCACCTCTTTCAAATTTCCAGTGCCATGATTTCGAATAGTTAATCCATTCTCAATGCTTCCAAGCATCTCCGAAAAACCCATGAACCTTCCTATGTGTTGTATATAAATTTTTAATGTCATTATAGTATGATTTTCTTAAAAACTCAATCATGAACAAATCAATAATGCACGTAGTAAAAAAATTATACAATCATGTGCACATTGTTCACCCATTTGTAAATCTTCATCAAATGCATCAAGTGATATGTCGTAAGCCAATAGACGTATGGCGGAAGTGCATTTCATAATAACACTAAAATTCATTTAACCCGTAGCATCGGTTCAGACTTTAAAGAATTCAAAATGCTCAGGAAGAGGATCGTGAGTATACGTTTCAATATCTTTGACTATTTTTAACAATACTTTACTGCTCATACGATATCGACATCTAAAATGGTGCTTCGGATGTTTTAAATTATCACCAAAATAGTCAGGCATCAAACTTACTTTAGCAACATCATGTTCACGGTATATCGGATTACGAGGACATGAAGTTTGAGCTTGTTGCAACAGTTGGTGGTACTTCATAAGCTTTGCTTCAAAAAGAAAATGTCACTTTCATCATCGACATCGGAAAGTTAACGTCTTCATTATTCGGATTCATTTTTGGTAGAGAACGTCTTCATTATTCGGATTCATTTTTGGTAGAGGGAATGTGTTTTTTGGTGAAAGAATTAAGATTGTTGTTAAAAATGGTTAAATGGGGTTAGTAACTATAAAGGTGGGATTAAAAAAATGAATTTTGTAGCATTACATTTCATTCGACGGCAATATTTAACCCATTTTTAAATGGAAAAAGTTAACAGGCGTAGTGCCGGGTAACTCACGCACAAAATGGCGCATGGGTGGGGTAGGGGTTCAATGTGGTAACGCCCAAACGGGTGCGCCGTTTAAGCTAACACATTCGAATGACGCTTGAAGGCGTGATGACACCAGCAGCTCTAAGAGCATTAGGTGTGGTGAAGTGAAATGTTTAGTCATTTAGGCCCCACTAGGTGCCGCATCATTTTAACACAACACCTCAAAATACTTTCTCACTCACAACACACCACAACTTAGTCATTTGGGTCCTACCCACCCACAATTTTTTTCTTTTTCCATTTTTCTAAACAAAATAAAATTTCATTCATTTAAATAAAAATTAGAAAGTACAATACAAAAATTAAAAAAACATACGGAATTCATAAACCAATAAGAAAATTAAAATAATACATCAGATTATGAATAAACTAATTATCTTCTAGATGTTGTTGCCAAACATGCTCAATCTAGATTTCATTGATGCATTGAATGTGTTTGTTTATCACGGAGTTCTTTGGCTTTCTTCCATTGCACTTCACATCGCTCGATCCATGTCTGTAATATATTAGGCTGCAGACAAATATAAATGTCGCCAGCTTCGGATATCACATACTTTTGATTTTTCAAAATAATGTTATGCAATATGATGCACGTGTACATGGTTCTTCGTCGCTTGTTGACGGTCCAAGCACACGTCGGGTGGCTTATAATATGCCAATGTCCTTAGAGGACACCAAAAGCTCTTAAACGTGTTTTCGAGCACTTTCTTTTCATCGTTTAAATACGGCATTTTTCTCGTCTCGTGCAACCATGAATGATTTGGAAAAAGTTACCCACTGTGGGTAAATCTCATCAGCTATGTTAGTACCCTTTTTTAAATGTAACTCTGTTTACTTCAAACTAGACCACTGGGGCGATGTCATCAAGAAGGTGGTCGAAATAAAAGAGAATTTCAAAACTGATAAGATCGTTATTCACACACAAGAAGCCGCTACCCTAAAAAAAATGGCAGTCAAATCAACAAAACACAAATCGTATGACGCAACGGCTTCAAGCATTATAGTTGGGTATTTTTTATCACCTCTCCCAAATTGCCCGTGCCATGATTTCGGACAATTAATCCATCCCCAGTGCATATAATCAATTCTTCCAAGCATTTACAGAAACCCATAAACATTATTATGTGCATCATATAAGTTTTGAATTTCATTGACGTTGGGTTTTCTTAAAACCTCGGTCGTATACAAATCGATAATGCACATAGTAAAAAAATCTAGACAATCGTGTGCGCAATGTTTCCCTATTTGCAAGTATTCATTTAATGTATCATGTGATGTGTCGTATGCCAATTGGTGTACTGTGGATATGCATTTCATAATGACACTAAAACTCATTAGCCTCGTAGCATCGGGTCGGACAACAAAGGATTTAGAATGATAGGGACGAGGATGAACAGTTTCAATATAAGTTTCAATACCTTGGACTATTTCTAAAAATAGTGAACGGTTCATACGATATCGACGTCTGAAATAGTAGTCTAGATATTTTGATTATTCACCAAAATAGTCGGCCATCAAACGTGCTTCCGCAAGATCACGCTCACGCTTGATGATAGCCTTACGGAGCGCGGCGCATGAACTTTCAGCTCATCATTTGATCACAGAATGACATGACCTTGCTTAATAGACTATGGCATTAATTCCGCATATCGAATGTCATACCATACATGCGAGAATCGAACACATGACGAATCATTGAATCACGTCACACATTTTTCTAAAGGAGGAAGGTGTTTTATACAAGTTGTGAAAATTATATATAATAGTCTGCAGTTTCATACATTTTACAAAAAAGCCATACGGGCGCGGCGTGAACTTTCAGCTTCATTTTGTTAGAATGATTGATCTTGCTTAATAGCTTGCATAATCAGCTCGATGTCATCCATATCATCGAGATCGAACGTATTGGAATAGGTTGAATCACTCATTTTTTGTAAAGAGGAAGTGTTTTGATAAAGTTGTGAAAAAATTAGTTATAATGAGTTTGTTTTAATTTTAAAAAAATATATTTTAAAACACAAAAATGGACGTTGAATAACAAATAGTTTTTTTTGTCCGTTTCTTCGTTTTTGATATGTTTATTATTTAATCCATTTCACACATAAGATAAGAATAAAAGAATAAGAAGAATTGTAGAGAGAGAAAGAGAAGTTAGAGAGATGTAGGAGAGAAAGAGCAAGATGGTTGATTAGATTAAGGAAGAGAAACAATCCAACAACCCCCTCTCCACATTAGGATAGGGGTATTTATAGGCTCAAATGTAAATGAGACGCCTAGGTTAAGATAGGATGGGTCGGGCTCGGCTTTAGTTGGACTTAAGGCGCATAACCTATACAATATTAGCTTAAACCTCAAGCCCGGGTCTGTTACTTATCCTATTACATTAATACAACGTTACACAAGACATAAAGATGAGACCTATTCTAAAATGACTGTGACTTTCTTGTTGGCCTTAATATTTTAAGGCTAACGATCTCACCCAAAGGAACTGTCATTCAAATTACATTATCTTTGAACTTTTTGTAGTCTTGGTCTTTGTCTTGAACTTTTTCTTAGTAGACTTGTTTCTTCATGATTTGTGATCTTTGATCTTAAGCCTTTATCTTTTGACTTTTCGTTTTGAGTTCATTAGATCATGCATTACTCACTTGCCGACCAACAAGCTCATACATGCCTTAAAAGCTATTAGACTCCTCTTTTACATCAATCTTTGAAGTGGCGGTTTTGACTTGATCCACTTGTAATCATATACTTTGAGGTAGAACCAACCTAACGTCGCTGATGACCTCAAATAACATCTATTTTATAGCATCATTTATCCCAAATAAAATACCTATTTTATATAATTATTGCAAAGAATTGGTACTTAATTGCTTATATTTATTATATGCAGTAATTATGGAGCATATTGTGAAGTTTATATAAAAGGCACGCATTTTGGAGCATAAATGAAGAGTTCAAGAAAGTCTACTGAACTGACAGCAAATACGCCGTATTATTCTAGACTTATACGCCGTATCCAAGACTTTAATGAATGAGAAGACCATTGCCTGACTTTGAAGAATACGCCGTATCCATCTCAACGGATACGAGGTATATAATACTTTAGTCAACAAACAGAAGTCAAATGCATCCAAGATAATACGCCATATCCATTGCTAAGGATACGGCGTATCCACGCTTATACTTCACAGCATTAACCACGAAATCATAAGTCAAAGAGAGGATTATTCACTCTCCTAAAATAGAAGAGTGGTTACAATTTCGTCATTAAGATGAATGGTCAAAGATCTTCTGCCATTATGAGTAATTAAGTCAAAAAGCGTATATATGGCAAGACTTAATCCCTACTCTAAGAAAACAGCCTGATACGCCATATCCATCTCAACGGATACGCCGTATTGACCAATTTTCAGACACTATAAATACAAGACCCTAAACTCAGTTTTAGGTGTGCAAGAAAATCCCTAAACCACCAAGTCGACTCTCAGACGTATAGAAGAGCCAAGAAGGTCAAAAATGAGCCTCAAGATCATAGGAAAACTCTTGTAATCTTCGCACAACACCGAATTACGCTGTTCGATTGAGGTTTCTTAATTTTTAATCGTTCATGATATCAACATGTTAATTTTTACAATGACTATTGGCTGATACCTTTAGGTATCAGCCATGTTTATGAAGATTTAATGTTTGGTTTGTTTATCTCGATTGTCTTAATTTATCATTGATTGTTTGATTATGTTTACCATTTTATACTTGTTTACGTGCTTGTATGTGACCTATCATTCAACTGGGTCTAGTCCTACATATTTAATGCGCTGCAACTTCGGTGTTGTGTGGGCGAAGCTTAAGAGACGAGGCTCCCATATTTGCCTGTAAGAGGGTAAGTCCCAATGGGCTAGGGTTTAATAAGATCTCATTATAATCACCTAAGGTAGATTATAATCAACAAGAAGGATGCTTTATGCGGGCACGTTAATTGTGACAGGATTGTTCGTGTCTAGGTCTTAGGATGAATATCGCCTAATGTAGTGTTTGGTATAATGTAATGAAACTTGGAATGGAAACAGTTATTACGGTTGAATGGAAAAATCTTGTTTGGTTACAATTATGCAATGTAATAATTGATTACAATGAATGACTTATTACATCAAAAACTACTCTTTTCATTCCATAGGGGTCCCTTCTTTTTTTCATTACGTCCGTAATGTAATCAAAATTACATAAAAGTCCATCATTAACTAACCACATTAAATAGACTTCTTATTATCTATGGGCATTTTAGTCTTTTTCTTATTGATTGCATTCCGTCCTATCATAACAACTAAACATTATTAATAAGGGTAACGAATTATTACATTACATCATTTATTCCATTACGTCGCTTATTCTATTCATTTAACATTTCATTACGTCCTACCAAATGAACTCTAAGTCTTAAGAATGATATGCTTCTTCGAGATAAAATTATCATTGCACTAATAAACAAACCTGCGTTTTATCGGATTAATTCATGTTGGATAATGTATTCCTTATATAGTACTTGAACCGCTTCTCTATCGTATTGTTAATCTTCTGTGTGTGTTTATTGCTTTACTTTTCATCAAAACCTTAGGTTAGACCACCAAACTCGTGTCAGTCGCCCTCAGCTGAACCCCCTTAATCATTAGCTTAGGTTTGCATAAATAAGATAACTAAAATACATAATATATAGATATTAACGCATCTCGCTCTAGTGATCGACAGCATTACTTACCAAAAATCTACATCTCGACCGGGTACACTGCCTGTTAAAGTGTTGTTTTTAGGTTAAGTCGGCAAAATATAAATAGTAAAACTTGATATATAAAATAACACCTACACAACGACACATCAGGTTTTTGGCACCGCTGCCGGGGAGTGAAGTTGTTTAATTCTTATTTATTAGTGTTTTAGTTTAGTTTAAATTGCATATTGTGGTGTTTTGATTTTGGTGTGTTTAATTTCCGCACTGTAAATTTTGCTTATGATTGTGTGTTTGTGTGCATTGTTACAGCCTGCTGTAACATTTTGAGTCGAATACTGAATACGGCGTATTCAATTTATTGGATACGACGTATAAGCTTTTTCTAAACCAATACAGCGTATTCGACTCTGTCATAAATACGGCATATTCAGTTCGCTGAATACGGCGTATTAGCCCATTTAACCTTTTTCTTCGTAGCAAATTCATTACAGGAAATGGATGACCCTAACATCACGATGGAAGAGTACATCCAACTTATGGCTGATAAAGCTCGAGGGCGTGATCAGACGTTTAATTGGGAAACTGCTACAAACGATGAGGTATATTGTGATGATCTCGATTCATTCACAGATTTTGAAACATATTTCCCAGCTATTGTCTATAATGATGCATCGACATCATATCAAAATGTTACTTCTGAACCAAAACTGTAAGTATTTACTAATCAATTAAATCGTGACATTTGATTTTTCTCATATCATTTTCCCCGGATTTCGAAGACGAGATTATACTTTTATATAAAACAAGGAGTTTTTGTCTTCTATAAAATATTCTACAATGATTTAAAAACGAAAACCGGTATTGACTATGTGAAAAACACTAGGAATTGTGTTCGGAAAACATTAATATCAAACCAACGGATAGCGCTGTTTGCATAAGCAACGACACCACTCCCGTTGAGTTTGATGAGAACTTTAAGACAAATCACGACATACATTGCAAATTTATCAAAATAAAATATTTTTTCTCAATGATTAAAGTCGTGATTCAAAAATGTTTTAACAAAGGGATGCTAATAAATCTAATTAAGAATTTATATGTGCCATTTGGCATCCCGTTCGACTCCAAATTGTTTTATAAGGATAGGATTAAATTGGGGCTAGTCTAACTTAAAGACTTTTCTGTAAACAAAAGTGCTTGCTGAGAGACAACCCGGAATGAATTTATCTTTCTATTATCGAGTCTGTCTTCCCAGACTGTCCATACGGTGTATCCAAACCCCATGGATACGGCGTATTGACCTTCTGGACGTTATCCAGTCTTTATTTTCAGCTCAGCCTATACGACATATTCATTAAATGAATACAGCGTATACATGTATCAATACGGCGTATCTTGGGGTATGGATACGACGTATCGACTTCTTGTACAATTTTAGGTTATTATTTCGAGTCTAACCAAAACGAATACACCGGAGATGGAGTTTCACTTGTTTTCTTATGTTTAATATAGGACCTTCTGAACGAAACGACAACGTTGGTGGAGTATTTATAAATCTGGAAATCTCAAAGTGTTGAAGTCTTAAAATACCAAGACGGCTGTTCAACATACTTTTTGCTCATGAACTCAACTTGGAGAATCATTCCTGAGCAAAATATCAGGGGAGTTTCCTTGTTCTAATTCTATTTCCCTTATTATTTAATTGTTTTATCTATACAACGAGGACGTTGTATAATTTAAGTGGGGGATGGAGAACTAGAACGTATTTGTCCTTATTTTTACAAATAAAATGCTACATGCTTAAAAATAGATCAAATTTTAAAAAAATTCTAGCATGCTTTTTGTGAAAAATCACTAGTTACATTACCTAGCGCACTATTACCCTTATTGTTTATTTTTGAGAATTAAGCCTATCCGTTTCCAAATGCTTACTTGAAATTTCACAAAAATATGAGTGTGCCGGTGATGTAGTGGACTTTAGAACTTGCCTGGTATATCACTCGAGACCTTAATAATGAGTACTATGGATTTAGATGGAGTAACACGCTTAACTGGTAAAAATCTAGGATTAAAACAAAAAGCCTACGTGTCATAATATTAACTAACTACACTGGTTAGTTAACCTCCGTGTAACCTTTTTGCTTACTCTCATTTTTAGAGTATGATACCCCTAGAACAACCTGCTGAGCCATTCCTTTCTTTTTTCACACCAATTAAAAAATTGTTTCGTTTTACCTTTACACCTTAGCCTACCGTGTAGATTAAAGCCTGTTTTAATCAATGTTGCTAGTTGCTTTCGTGTAAAGTTTTATAGTTCCTGCGTCAAAGACAAATTTCTCTATCCTTGTAATGGTCGAGAAAATTGCACAATGCAATGGGAATGTTTGTAGCTCGTGTGTTTTGCTACTTTCGCAATTATGTATTATGTCTGAAAGAAGAAAAGCCCAAGAGAAAAATTAGCCGGACGAATGATGATAGTGAAGACGGTGAAATACACCGAGATTTATGATGTATTATTGCAAAAAAAAGAGAAAAAAATATAGTCGGTTCAAAAGAAGTTTAAGACTGAAGGAATTACTTGAAAGGATCAATTATTCGTTGATACGTTACAAAAATTGACGATGTAAAGTATTGTAAAAAGTGGTCGATATCACCACTTATTTTGTAAAAGTATGTAAAGTTCGGGATGTAAGGGAAGTTGGCCGTTATGGGAACGCCAACTTAGGTTGTCTTTATCATTTCTATGATCAAAGCGTTTGTCTATATGTTCGAGTCTTTGTTATGGAACGGTCGAGAAAAGTTACTAGCAACCGCACCTTATTTGTTGGCTTTAATCTATTTGTTTTGTTTATTTTATTTAACAACCATTTTACTTCCCTTTCCTGATTACTAACCTTAGGATCTACTCGAATGAGGATGTGTACAAGCGTGGATGTCTATTCCGTCGTTACGGCCATGTATGCATGTCTCATCTGCCTTATTTGACGACGACCTTTGGTGAAAGTCAGAAGCTCCACACCCTATATCATTCTTTATCCTTATAAGAATGATTAAACCCGAGCCTTTGAATAAATGCCCAATTTACCTTTTGACTTGTTACTCCTTAGCTTTAGAGGTGGATATGTGTATCCTTGCCAAGCCTATGATACAAAGCTAATCACGACTGTGCAATGAGCGTACTACTAAAATGATGCACCCTAGATTAGTTGAGTGATCTGAGTGATTTCATTTCCTTATTTCGTGAGGAGCTTGGTTTTGTACAGGTGGTTTGAACAAGAAAAAGTGCTTAAACGGAAAAATCTTTAACCTCGGTTGGGATACATTTTCATAAACCTTTCTAAAGTCTACTTGAGGACAAGTAGGATTCAAGTGGGGGGATATTTGATGACATCAAATAACGTCTATTTTATAGCATCATTTATCCCAAATAAAATACCTATTTTATATAATTATTGCAAAGAATTGGTATTTAATTGCTTATATTTGTTATATGCAGTAATTATGGAGCATATTGTGAAGTTTATATAAAAGGCACGCATTTTAGAGCATAAATGAAGAGTTCAAGAAAGTCTACTGAACTGACAGCAAATACGCCGTATTATTCTAGACTTATACGCCGTATCCAAGACTTTAATGAATGAGAAGACCATTGCCTGACTTTTAAGAATACACCGTATCCATCTCAACGGATACGCCGTATATAATACTTTGGTCAACAAACAGAAGTCAAATGCATCCAAGACAATACGTCAAATCCATTGCTAAGGATACGGCGTATCCACGCTTATACTTCACAGCATTAACCACGAAATCATAAGTCAAAGAGAGGATTATTCACTCTCCTAAAATAAAAGAGTGGTTACAATTTCGTCATTACGACGAATGGTCAAAGATCTTCTGCCATTATGAGTAATTAAGTTAAAAAGCGTATATATGGCAAGACTTTATCCCTACTCCAAGAAAACAGCCCGATACGCCGTATCCATCTCAACGGATACGCCGTATTGACCAATTTTCAGACACTATAAATACAAGACCATAAACTCAGTTTTAGGTGTGCAAGAAAATCCCTAAACCACCAAGTCGACTCTCAGACGTATAGAAGAGCCAAGAAGGTCAGAAATGAGCCTCAAGATCATAGGAAAACTCTTGTAATCTTCGCACAACCGAATACGCGTTCGATTGAGGTTTCTTTATTTTAATCGTTCATATATCAAACCGTGTGTATTTTTACAATGACTATGGGCTGATACCTTTAGGTATCAACCATGTTTATGAAGATTTAATGTTTGGTTTGTTTATCTCGATTGTCTTAATTTATCGTTGATTGTTTGATTATGTTTACCATTTTATACTTGTTTATGTGCTTGTATGTGACCTATCATTCAACTGGGTCTAGTCCTACATATTTAATGCGCTGCAACTTCGGTGTTGTGTGGGCGTAGGCTAAGAGTCCGGGATGGCTCTCCATATTTGCATGTAAGTGGGTAAAGTCCTAATGGGCTAGGGTTTAATAAGATCCCATTATTAATCACCTAAGGTAGATTATAATCAACAAGAAGGATGCTTTATGCGGGCACGTTAATTGTGACAGGATTGTTCGTGTCTAGGTCTTAGGATGAAGTACCGCCTAAGTCTTAAGAATGATATGCCGCTTCGAGATAAGATTATCATTGCACTAATAAACAAACCTGCGTTTTATCGGATTATTCATGGTTGATATGTTTTCCTTATATTAGTATTTGACCGCTTCTCTATCGTTTGTTAATCTTCTTGTGTGTGTTTATTGCTTTACTTGTCATCAAAACCTTAGCTTAGATACCTAAACTCGTGCCAGTCTCTCAGGCTGAACCCCCCTTTTATCATTAGCTTAGGTTTAAACTAATTACTAAAATACTGATAAATTAAGATATTAACGCTCTCGCTCTTAGTGATCGACACCCTACTTACCAACGAAGCTACATCTTGACCGGGTACACTGCCCGTTAAAGTGTTGTTTTTAGGTTAAGTCGGCAAAATATAAATAGTAAAACTTGATACATAAAATAACACCTACACAACGACACATCAAGTTTTTGGCGCCGTTGCAGGGGAGTGAAGTTGTTTAATTTTTATTTATTAGTGTTTTAGTTTAGTTTAAATTGCATAATTGTATGTCTGTTTGTGTGTTTAATTTCCTGCATTGTATATTTTACATATTGTGTGTTTGTGTGCATTGTTACAGCCTGCTGTAACATTTTGAGTCGAATACTCAATACGGCGTATTTAATTTCTTGGATACGGCGTATAAACTTTTTCAAACCAATACAGCGTATCGACTCTATCATCAATACAACGTATTCAGTTTACTAAATACGGCGTATTAGGCTATTTGACAGTTTTCTTTCCAAGCAAATTTATTACATGTTAAAATGGACGACCCCAACGTTACTATGGAGGAATACATAAGGGTCGAGGAAGAAAAAGCTCGAAAACGTGGGAAAGTGTTTAACTGGGAAACTGCTAAGTATGGTAGAATCTGGTACAATGAAGACGTTCACGATCTCAGATCCGTTGAAACCGAATTCCCAGCTATAATCTTTAATGATAATTTGACATCAAATGAAACACTCTCTTGTGAACCCACTGTAAGTTCTCTTAACGATAATGAAATTAACTTTAGAATATCGTTTGACGAATCTGACGATGAAGATTACACAGTAGTTTATGACGAAAATTCATTTTCCTATAAAATAATTTCTGTCAACAATTTGAAAATGAATTCTAAAAATGATAATGAAAAAGTCAATATGCCTTCGTTTCTGTCACCCGAGCCCAAGGTCAGTTATTTTAATGATTTAGACTTCTTTAAAGATTTTGAGAATGAATTTCTAGCCATTGTTTACAATGATGCTCTAACGTCTAAATTAGATCTCTTAACTAAACCTACTATAAGTCCTAGACATATCGATGAATTTGGTTTGAAAGATGAAACATCATTGTTCGAATGTGATGAAAAGGAACAAAACGTTTTATACTTTAATGAGTTACTTCCTTTTAACGTAATTTATCCTGATGATTTAAAATCAAATACGGACAATGATAATGATAAAATCGATATTGAGCAACCTTCGGGGGATATGTCTGTCATACCATCACCTAATGTAATAAATGTTGACACACAAGGGTCAAATAAGCTTTTGGAAACAAGTCATGATACATCTATTAAGTTGTTCAAAACTGTAATTTTTATCAAGGAATTAAATGTTAATATCATGACTTGGAATCATCTTAACAAAGGGATGTCATTCATTTTCCTAATCAAGAATTTGTATGTGCCATTTGGCATCCCGTTCGACCCCAAATTGTTTTATAAGGATGGGATTAAATTAGGGCAAGTCTAACTTAAAGACTTTTCTGTAAATAAAAGTGCTTGCCGGGAGACAACCCGGAATGTAATTTTCAATTTTATTATCGAGTCTGTCTTCCCAGACTGTCTATACGGCGTATCCAAACCCCATGGATACGGCATATTGACTATCTGGACGTTATCCAGTCTTAATTTTCTGCACAGTCTATACGACGTATTCATTAAACGAATACAGCGTATACAGGTATCAATACGGCATATCCTGGGGTATGGATACGAAGTATCGACTTCCTATACAGTATTTAGTTATAGTTTACTGTATTTTAATGTTAGATATTAGAAAAAGACTCGGTCACCCCGTGTATTTTACTATTTATTATAGCTCGTAGTTTAATAGTTAATAGTACGATTTTCGGTATTAAGTCGGGTACTAATACCCGGTATATTGTAAGTACTATATAAGCCTCTTCCAACTTTGGAAGAGGTAAGCTAGTCATTTATTTCTCTTTTCATAGAAACACTATTTCTCTCTCTAGAAAACTCTCTCTAGTGTTTCTCTCTCTAGAAACTAGCCAAATCCAAGAATCGACCCCGTGTTATGATATAGGATATACCACAATTGGTATCAGAGCTAATGGGATGATTAGATCGTGTGTATGTGCGATTTCTTGCTTGATTTAGATCGAAAAGTGTACCTTTTAAGGCACCTAGCTCGTTTTTTTAAGTTCTCCGAATTTTGTTGTTTGTATTGATAAAGTTTGGGTGTTTCTAGTAGCTATTACCTTATGGTACTGTGTTGTGCAAAAGAAATCAAGCAAAATCGTTCAAAAGGGTGATTTATAAGTGATTTTGTGTGATAAAAGTCGTTGTTCTTCGTGGAGAGTTGCCAGAATTTCTTCACGGCGGTTTGCTTAAATATAATATTTTATTAAGTAGGTTACCAACTCTCTGACACACGGCGGGTTGCTTAGGTGGCGAGTTGCTCAAGAGGCGAGTTGTTACTAAGCAGCGAGTTGCTTACCAGCGGTTTGCTTACCAGCGAGTTGCTTACCAGCGGTTTGTTTACCAGCGGTTTGAACAGGTTATCAGCGGGTTGAATATTTTAATAGCAAATATCTAAAGGAAACTCTGGCGGTTTGTAAACTCAACGGCGGTTTGATTAAAATATAGACGGCGGTTTGTATTCTTTCTTCGCGGCGGGTTGCTTGGCAGCGAGTTGTGTTCGGCGAGTTGCCTTAAAATTCCACCAGCGAGTTGCCTTATTTCTTTGCAGCGGTTTGGTAGCCTCTGGCGGCGAGTTGAGCTACTGTCTTAGAAATTTGAAATATTTCAAACTCGGGATTTAATATCACTAAAACAAAATACGAATACGTTAACCTCACCACTTTTAACGTACACTCACTAATCATTGATCGATCAAAACATATCATATCATAATAATACAAGATGTCTAGTATGCAAGAAGACATCCAGTGTGCCGGTTCTGATACACGCCCACCAATGCTTGATAGAACAGACTTTGAATCTTGGCAACAACGTATACGTCTGTACTGTCTAGGAAAGGATAATGGAGAGAATATTATGAAGTCCATCAAAGAAGGACCATTTCATATGGGAACGGTCTCAGATGTTATTACTGGAGGAACTGAGGGTGCAGTTCAACAAGGTCCAGTACGTGCTAGAGTCCTTAACGACCTTTCAGCTGAAGAAAAGGAAAGGTATAAAGCTGACATTCGTGCAACCAATATCCTACTTCAAGGTATACCAAAGGACATCTACTCACTCATCAACCACTATACTGACGCCAAAGACATTTGGGAAAACGTAAAGATGATTCTGGAAGGTTCTGAGTTAACAAAGGATGACCGGGAATCTCAATTATACGATGAATTTGAACACTTCCGTCAAATCAAAGGAGAAACCATTCAAGGATACTATGTTAGGTTTACGAAGCTCATTAATGACATGAGAAACATCAAGATGACCATGCCCAGGATGCAGCTTAACTCAAAGTTTATGAACAACATCATACCTGAGTGAGTTGATTACATAAAGAAGTCAAACTTATAGAGGTTATGAAGGAGTCTAATTTTTGATCAGCTTTATGCCTATTTGAAGCAACATGAGTACATGCTAATGAGAACAGAACAATGATGGAAAGGTTCCTTCAACCAACTAATGATCCTTTAGCACTAGTGTCGAATGCCTCTGTTCAGTAGTATCCAACACAATCAACCAAGTCTCCTCAATCCTCAAATAAACCATCTCCTGCTGACAACTTTCAACTGGACATAGGAAGTTCTTCATCTGAAAACTTGATTGAAAGTTTATCCAACTCACTTGCCCTCCTCACTCAATCGTAAAAATCACATCTTCCTTAAACAAACAATCAACTTAGAACGTCTTCTAATGCAAGGAACAAAGCTACGGTTCAAGACGGCAGAGTTGTGGTTCAAGATGTCCGTGGAAGATACAATGCGAATAATCTTATGATTCTAGATGTATAAATTACTATATGGGAGCTAATCCCAGACCAAGAATTACTTGGTCCGTATCACTAGATCCAGTTGAATATAGGTCCCCATACGAAAGCAAGTAAACCAAAATTAATAAAAAAATTTTTTGATTTTTAAACATAAACAAGCATACAACGATAAATCAAGAAATCAAGATAAACAATACCAAACATTCAAATCTTCATAAAAATAGCTAATACGCGAAGGTATTAGCCTTCAAATGTCATAATAAATACAAGAGCAATTATTTAGCCAATGTAAAGTAACCGAGTTAACGATTGTTACCAAAAACTAAACGATTACTAAAGTATATGGAATTACACGTTGTATCCTATGGAATTGATAACGTTACTTGACCTCTTCTGCTCTTTTTCTCCTCTAAAATAACTTTTAATGTTTTTAGGTATCGAGAATATAATTTAGCATACTTAAAACTCATTTTTTGAGTTTTGTATTTATAGGGTCTGGAAGTCGGTTCGATACGACATATCCAATGGATTGGATACGGCGTATTAGGGATTTCTTAGAGTAGGGACCATGTTTGATATCTTCCAGAATATTCACATACTATATCTTGAATATGGCGTATTGAGCTTCATTCCTTTGTGGTCTTTGGTGAATGCAGGCACAAATACGACGTATCTTCCTTGATGGATACGGCGTAAGGGTCATCAGAAAGCGCGCCCTTTTGCTATCATTCCCAAATACACCAAAAATTAATGCAATTTTGGTCAAATATAACGATTAAGCAACAATTCTTGCAATAAACCAGTGTTGCAAAAATCGCCTACGGCGCCGATTATTCAGCGCCTAGGCGCTAGACGGTGATTAACCGCCTTGATTTTCGCTAATCGGGCTTATTAATCGTTTTGGTCAAAAATTGGTCAACATACCGATTAATCAAATAAAAATCGGCCAAATCGGGCATAAATCGGCCAAATCGGATAAAAATCGGCTAAATCGGTCAACTCGATTACGGATAGAAATCGGCCACATCGGGGATTAATCAGACAAAATTGGTTAAATCGGGGAAATCAGGTATATATTTCAAAATTTTATGATTTTATATATAAAAAGTTCAATCTGATTAATCACTGATTAATCCCCGCCTAACCGATTAATCGCTAGGCATTACCCGGCCGCCCTGCTAGCGCCTAGCGATTTTTGCAACCTTGGCAATAACTATACAAAATGGGTTAATAACATGGGAAAATGATGTTATAAAATAGATGTTATTTGATGTCATCAAGGATGCAATCTCGCTAATGAGGAGGAGTGAAAACATTTATGGGCTATCAAGCAACACAATGCGTCAACTACCACCAAATCCATCACATCAGGGAAGAGTTCGAAGGTCTTGTGATGAATTTCATACTTGATCGAGAAGAAAAAGTTTGCCAACTTGAAGAATACATGTGTGTTATAGGAAGTGATTTCATGCAACTCTCTTTGGAAGTTGTTGAGAAATTAAAAAAAGAAATAAGAGTTAAAGAGAATAGATTCAAGAGGATCAAAAAATCACTAGGTATACCGACACAAAGGATATAGAGCTCCTTAATGATCATAGTTTTCAGAAGCTCTCACTGAAAGGGCATCCTTCCATACGCCTAAATTTGTCTCGCCGAAGTCACTTTATGTTAAATACGTCCGCAACATCTCACTAGTCCAACCCTCTTGTACAGGAAAAGATACTTTTGGCTTTAAGCCTTGGTCAATTGGGCGAACAAAACGTAAACTTTGAGCACGACTCAGAATAATTCCTGACAATTCAACCAGTACTTTATCGATATCTATCCATTGGAGATTATCGTCCAACTAATAGCAAGATTCTTTCATAAAATCTTTTCAAAATCAAAAATAACAACCAAATATTTGACCCCGAAGGATGCAAAAATTATTTTTGAAAAATATCGGGTTTGCAAATTACTTTTACTCAAAATAAAGAGGACATTAAACGAAATTTTGATTGCGACGTCGTCGCAGCGCCCCCATCATAATAAAAACCCCCACCCCTCCCACATATTTTTCACCACTCTTTCAAAAACCACCACTCACGAAATTCTTTCTAGTCTTGCTATCTCCTGGGTAATCATCTCAACTTGGGTATAATCAATCAAATCTATCAATTTTTAGTCATATCCGATCCATTCCTTGTAGTGTTTGATATCGATTAATGCCCCAATTGTCAAACCTTAGAAAAACTATAATCAATTTAGATGTTAATTTTTCAAGAATCTACAACCGTAATTAATCTTTGATTATGATGTTAGATTGTTTAATCTTAATACATTGTCAAAAACAATTCGGATTTGAGCTAAAAATCATGATTTTTAAATCAACCCATGTGGGTTATGATCTTAAGTGGGTGTTTAACAATAGGTTTATCAAAAAATAACTTAGTTTTTCCTCGTAATCTTAATTTCAAACAATAATCTTCGAGACGGCGTCAGAAATAAATCCCTGCCACCGTCCTGGGAAGCAACGTCTGACAGACATAGTTGAAAATCACTATCTAATTTTGATGAATGGTCATCAGTTCACCATGTTTAACAAACATAAGAACTGGCTAGTCCATAAGCAAACGGTTGTGGTAAAGACTTCTTAAATCCATTTATGGTTGACAATTTACCAAAAATTATATGGTTCTCAACTCACCTTGCTTCACAGTGCAGAGTTGGCTAGTCCAGGATCAAATAGTTTTTGGTAAAGACTAATCAAATCTGTTGATAGCTGATAGTTTGGTAAAAACTATATGGTTATCAATGCACCATGTTATAGCAATGAAGCATTGACTAGTCCAAAAGCAAACGGATTTTGGTAAAGACAAATTAAATCCGTTGATAGTTGATAGTTTACTCAAAACTATAAGGTTATCAATTCACCTTGTTGTTTACAATGAAGAATTGGCTATCCTAGAGCAAACGGCTACTATTAAAGGAGTATCAAATCCGTTAATAGCTGGTAGTTTGCCAAAAACTACAAAGCCAACTTAGTTGGATTTGCTGTGTTGCTGATAAAGAATGGAAGCTTAAAGAAAATCAAGGTTGTAGAGTTGATACTGATCAAGTTCATCAAAATGGAGATTTGAAGAATAGAAGTGTTTGGATACATCCTCCTGGTCTACAAAATGTTTACACTAAAGAAACATGAAGTTAAACAAATTCAACAATCATGTTTAGGGGAGGATTGTTGGGAATTATGCAATCCTGACTTAGTACCGTTAGTTATATTAGTTAGTACCACTAGTTGTAATTTGTACTGGCAGTACAAAATGTTAGTACCGTTAGTATAAAATAGTTAGTACTGTTTATGAGATATGCATGAGATATCTTAGGAAAGGATATGCATGATCTTTGTATGCATTTTGTAAAGCCCATTAGGGTTTCCTTAGTCTATAAAAGGAACCCTAGGCATAGTTAGTAGATATAGTTCTAAACAAATCAATAGAGGTCGATTAGCAATCATAGTTTTGTAATCTGTAACCTAGGCAGATTCAAGTTATAATATAAAGTTCTTTTGTGATTCTTAATACTGTTCTTCTTAGCATTATTGATTAGTTTCTGCATAATCAATAGTGTTCAAATCAGTGTTTCATTATTGTTGCTTTAGAATTATCTAAAGGAACAAACCCTTTACAAGCTAAAGGTTAAGATCTATTCAGTAAATGATCCAACAAGTGGTATCAGAGCTTGTGTGGAAACTCTGAATAAGAAGAACTTAATTGTAAGATGGCAGAACAAGACATTCCTCCATCCACAATCACTGCAATGAAGATCCCTATCATCAGGGACGAGCAGTACTAAAAATAAGGCAACAATACTGTTAGCCTCAATTTATTGAGTCGAACAAGGAAGCTCGGTCACTCTACGATGGAGCTTCGGTCTTTAATTAGTTA
>BQNB010023776.1:41770-61443 GCA_026074375.1 Tanacetum coccineum | reverse complement strand
CCATTCATTATGGGCCTGGGTATAAGTACTATTCGCGGGTCGGGTTCATGACCCGAGGTTGGACTATACGTCATCAGAAAGCACGATAATGGTTTGCGGAATATGTTCAATTTTTCCAAATTCTAACCTTAGATGGTTAAAGGGTTCTCATTTGGTGAAGAAGAAATATTATGCTTATTTGGTAAAGTAAGAGAGAGTTTTGATGATAAGATAGTTTGAGTATCGAGTTGTGCTTTTGAATTGTTTGAGCAAAGTTAACATATGTTGTGCATTTGCTCATGTTTGGCTTTTCGAAGATGACGAATTTACCAATTGCATTGCAATGTAAATTACTTGAATATTTTAGACAAAACATTCAAGTCGTCGATCCTACTTCATTGTGTATTTTATGCCTATATTTGCCAAATATTTGAAACACAACTATTGGACAAGTAGACTCAATATGACATCATTTACACAAGTGTGAGTTATGATCCGATGCATATTCTTATCGTCTTGGAAAAGGATGTCGTTATTTTCATATCAATCGAGTGTGATTGAGTATGTAGGTTTAAGATAATATATCTTGTTACATTTTGATATAATCTCAAAGCTAGACAAATAAGAATCCGATTTCTTGTCCATACTTAAAAACTTGTCAATTTAAATAATGGATCAATATATATTCGAAATCTTTCTTGACTCTCACGAACACCTTTTTTTTAATAAAACAAATAAAGATTTTCACAGTATGTTCCATTTATCCTAAGACTAGTTTTAAGGTGAGGTTGATGAATAATGACAAGTTAATTTCTTACTTCAAGATTGTCATATATTTTGCTTGTGCGAAAAACTATTTGTTGATATGTATAGTATGCATAGTTTTTGACATTTTATGAGTATATAAATGATTTTCCTAACCATTTTTATACAACACACATCTTTTGTAAAATACTATACGTTTATAAAAAGAATTAATAATGTGTGTGTGTTTAGGAACAATGCAAGCACAAGCAAAGTTTAAAAAATATATTTTTTTTTACTTAATTACCAATGTATTAATACAATCTTTTATTTTGTTTAACCAACCCGAGGTCAAACAACGCAAGATGATGAAAATATTTAGACATTTTGTTGGAAGAGAGATAATGTGTTGGAAATATTTTAATGATGGGTTTTAACATATGATCTTAGGACATTATTTTCTTCCACATACTTGACAAACAATTAAACTTCATTCTATAAGTGGGTTAATCACTCAAAATAAATCTACAAGATGTTTATGTAACCTTGTATCAATATAGTGATCTTTGCCTATATGCAATTGCACAAATAATTTGCAAATTTATGCCAAGAAATCTAGCGTATTCCTATTATGCATAGTCCAAAAATCATGTAAAACATACAAATAGCTTACCTATGGCCACATGTGTTGTTGATATATAATTAGCTCAATTACACAAATAGTAATGATTACTTATTAATATCTATTAACCAAGTTGAAAACAAAGTAAACACACATAATCATCTAGCATACACATAAGGATGTTCGTCGTTGTTTTGTGTATTAGATATAACGATGTATAATAGTTGATTTGATTTGAGATAAATAAATTCCTCCCAATTTCAAAAATTAATTAATCAATATTTTGAAAGGACAAATACACTATTTTTCAAAGATATATCAATAGAAATTTCACGTACGGAAAGGTAAAAATGTAAATACAAGTATTTACTTTAAAACAGAAATCCAAAGTTCTTGACTACTATGTAGTATTTGCATTCTGATTATTTAAGTTTAGAATGAAGACTTGGAAGTATTTTTTAAATGAAATTAAACTCAATTATCTTTGAAATGGCGGGTGACACGACTTTTACGGACTTACGGTTGATTTTATATGATTTTTGAAGTTTGCCAAATTCTGCTGAAACAAACGCCCTAACATTTATGGGACGCAAACTAGTGAACCAAACATGTTGTTGTTCAAAAATCATTGGTGACTTAACTGTAGAACATAGGACTTTAAAAAGTTATTACAGCACCTATATTTAGTGTGTTTAGACATCATTTCTCTACCTTATACGACTTAGATAAACATAAAGTTGGCACTTCCGAGAAAATTTCCTTCTAGCTAGTATACAAGTCATATTAAATACAAAACTAGTACAGAAATCAAGCAACAAAACACTTTTTATATTTAATCCCCTTCATGGGTAATTTGATACTGGATCGTACATCCTATTTTAAAAACATTTGTTTTGAAAAACTAGTGCGACGTGGCTCTGATAACACTTGTGGAATCCGTTTAGAGGGGGGTGATTACGTTTCCATTTAAAAACTGTAAATCTTTAGTATCAAATCGCAATTATGTTAGACGTAATATGAGAAAGCTACTGTCGATATTAGGTTTGTACAACAAACTAGACACATACCTTAATAATACAACACTCAACAACAATATTAACTACAAAGTATCAGACCTCTAACTACAATTTATACACAACCATTCACATAATCATAAGCACAATGCAAGTATAAAATTAAAGCGGTAAATGTAAAGAAATAAGTAAAGAGAAAGGTAAAACACTTTTTGCAAAATGACACAGGTGATTTATGTGGTTTCGGTCTAAGATGCTCCTCTTCGCCTTACTCCACTCTCCAAGTTTCCAACTCGAGAGTTACTTCACTAATCGACAAGCTCCCTTTCGGCGAAGAAAACCTTTATACCACTTGCTTACTTTATTTGTGGAAATTATAGCTAAGATGTCGAGGTTCTTCTTCGGTTATACACCAACCCGTTATGTTTTTGGACCAACATACACAAAACATTTCGTTTTATGGCCCTAAAACATAAACCGCGTCGACTTACTTAATTTCCAAAACTATGCTAGAGGTTATACAAGCATAATCTTTGCGTTGAAAAAAGCTATACCACTTCTCTCACAAATGTATTTTAGGCCTAAAATACAAACCATGTAAAAACATGAGTTTTACGAAGCGTATGACAATCCGCTGATTGACATCATGAATTTCTTGTTACAAGTTATCGTGAATGAACGTCGTCATTTAAATTTTAATTGTCGAGAAATATTTAGTTTCGTATTTTATTACGAATTGGAACCTCCACCCAACCACCTACCCATCCACCCAAATTTAAAATAAAAAAACATTTTTGACGTTTCGCGAGTCAACGTTTGACTACGCGATCGTTAAACGTTTTAAGCATCGTAAAAATTTACGACGCGTCTCGTTATTATTTTGTAATCATAATTATATTTTTTGCGGACTCCGTTGTCTTTGTTCCTCGTATTTGGCTGTGAAATCACGGTTTAATGTTCAATTTTACTTAAATGGTGTCGAGTGTACTGTTTTGTTATAGTATACAAGAAATAATTAAAAGTATATAAAATTCAAAAAAAATCTATATATGCTGCTTGGCCTCTAGCCTCCTTTGTAGCCGGCCATAAGGTATCCCAAACACTAACCATTTTTAGTTTCCATACACAATGATTATATTATACTTCCCTAAGGTCTCAAATCTCTTTACATTTAAAAGTAAACCATAGCATACAAAATTTTGTTTCTCTTTACTCCTTGTCTTTTAGGTACTTCGACCAGTTATAAACACACAAACACAAGCACCATCAACAAATTTTGATTATTGAAATCCACTTAAACCTCATTCAAAAATGGTTTAGATCAACCAAGAACCAAGTGTGAAGTTGTTTTCTTCTCCCTTTTCCCTTCCTTGCACTCGTCGAACCCAACAAACCCACCCACAACCATTGGTGTTATGTGATTTTTTAGTAGCAGTCAAATACTTGTTGATGATGTTATTTAAGTACCATCCATGGAGAAATAATACATGATTAAGGTTTTTTGCTTAGTTTGAGTTTTATTAAATAAGTGGGATTTGATTTGATTAAGGTTAATAAGATTAGTGGAAAAGTGATATACAGAAGAATGGTGGACGAGATTTAATTTGAAAACTTGGTTGGTTTTGGTTTTGGTTGTGGGTTCGAACAAGGGTGTTTTGTTGCTTGGTTATTTATTTGTTTAGTTTGGTTTGATTTAGGCTTGATTTGGTTTCGGTTTGGGTTTGGTTTGGTTTCCCGATGGTTCACAGCTTACAGGAACAAAGGGACGGACGAGTTTGATCGAGTCCGATCTTGCTTCGTATAGCATTATAAGTATATCTAATACTAGTGTATTTTTTTATTTTTCGATTCCATCGATTTTTGGGTTATTGAATGTGAGATGGAATTGATGGATCTTGCGTCGTCCTAGTTATATCTTTATTTTGGTTGAACTTGAACAATTGAATATTGATTTAAGCCATTTTAGATGTCGCGTGAATGGAATTTTGGTCGTGTTGTATTATAGCGTATATATTTTGGCGTTTTTAGCAGAAACTTTCGGCACGGAAAACGAGGGTTCAAGAATTTTAAGAAATTTATTATGATCAAAAATATTGATGACTTACTTTTACGATCGTTTTGATATAAAATGGAGCTTCTAACTCCTAATAACGAAGAATCTAGAGCGAAAATGGATGTACACTGTAAGTAGAAATTAAAGTCACTTGTGAATTATATCAAATGCTGGCAGATTCAAAAACGTCCGATTTGAGCACTTTCGAGTCTGTTTCAGCCTTCCGGCGAAGCACGAAAGTTGTTCGGAATGTTGTTTTACATTGCCGTGAGGTTTGTTAGTTTTAAAATCGTGTAATAGTGGGTCAAAACTGAAAGTCAAATTCTGCACTTTAATTAAAAATTTAATAAGTTCCAGCAAAAACTTGCAGAGGCATTTTCGTCATTTTCCTTCGAGTTTCAGGTCTCGGCTAAAGCTAAAAAGTTGTCTGGAACGTCGTTTTGCATAAAACCTTTTTAGAGTCCGAGTTGTGAAAATGTGATATAGTGGGTCGTTTTGAACATGTCAGATTTAGAAAAATAAATGTATAAATAGTCATAAATGTATAAATAGTCAAAGTCAAATAAAGTCTGACGTTGACTTTTGAAAGTCAACGGGTTGATACAAGACTTGTTGGATATTTATAAAAATAATAAACGCTATTATTATTGCAGGTATGACATTTTAGATTTAACGACTTTGACGGACGGAGACGATTCTAAAAATAGTAACTTCTGTAATATTCGGATTTAATTCCGACACGAGTAATTAATAACCAAATTGGGTGTCGAATGTACGACAAGATAAATAAATATTATTATAAATATAAATAGATGACGGGACGTACTAAAAATGGTAACTTTTTGAAAATAGCAACTTTCTAAAAATAGAAAGTTTTCGATAAAGTGTTGAAGCGTGTAAGAAAGAGAATGATCGTAACTAAATTATGTGGGGTTTAAGATCTAAGACGCGCATGTGGATTTCTCATCACATGTGTGTGTATATCTATATAGTTTAATAGTTGCGATGTACGCACTTTTTGATCCGTAATTTATTGTATGGTAATTGAGCGATATAATTATAGGGTCGCTGTTGAGTTCGTTGTTGAGAACTCTTTGGATTTTTCGTTTATTTTGATCTTCGGCTTAGATTAAGGTGAGTTCATAGTCTCGCTTTTGAACTGTTTTAAATGTTTTAAAACCCGCGAGGGGGATACATGCTTGTTTTGAAAAGTGGACGCAATGTGTTTTGATACATGATATGATTCCATGCTATGAGTTTATACCTTTGACTATGTACTCATTAATTAACGAGGAGGTAAACGTTGATGCCTTTAAATAGATCTATTGGGTTTGTAAGCCATGGTACGGGGTTTGAATCCTAGGTGAACACCCTGTTACGGACATTTTGTATTGAGAAAGGGAGTGGTAGGCATACTACCAGGTTACTTATTTTATCTATAAAATAATGTGTTATGGCTCGGTACACGGGCTCTCATGCAAGATGGAATGTTATTTGCATGCCTAGCTAGCAAGCCATACGTGTTTTGTGGAACTAAATATTTGCTGTTCTGATTGGTTGTTTGTAAACTCTATGAATTCACTCAACGTTATGTTGACGTTTTTAAGCATGTATCTCATGTATTGCTGTTATTGATGGCTTGGATGGAACGGAACGCGGATGTCAGAGAAAATGTCACTGTGAAATGTTTTGATTATTTAAAAAAAAGGATGCTTTGGAAAAGAAGTCGTGACATGACTTTTTGAAATGAAGTTTTTAAGTTAATTTGGGACCTTGTAACTCTGATTTTCGTCATATAAATAAAATAAGTTTTGTTTTATAAACGTATCATTTAAACGTTTACTGAGAGTCGTGGCATGTATATGATAGTACACCCTCAAATGCCCTCCCCCACCAAGCTAATCTCCACCACTTGTATTCCGCTGCGTATCGTATTTTGGGGGTGTTACAGAGTGGTATCAGAGCACGAGTTGTAGCGAACTAAGTCGTTTTACAAAACTTGGACTACAACTATTTTCGGAAATTGTCACGAGTCCTTCACAGTTGTTTAATATCCACGCGCGTGTTGTTCCCGATCCTTAGAAGCCTTATGGATGCTTTGATTGAATATATATCGTGACCAAGTGGGATACACTTGGTATAAGTAATAATTATATAAGTATATATATATATATATATATATATATACGACATCTATTCTATGATGTATGGTTATATATAACTCGGCATTCGCATCTCGCGAAAAGTTTAATTTCTTTATGCATTGAAAGCGATATAATGAAATATCCCTGATCTTATGGAGTATAATTTTACATTTGTTATGATTAAAATATGTATGATAATATGTATGATGGTTATGATATAGAGTATTTCTTTCTTTGTAGTATAATGGGCGAAACTTTAACACCGGGACCGTTGTGTTCGATCTTACATAATGGACGAGCCAGAGCCGCATCCCGCTTATGACTTGTTCGCGCCCGGACCGCTACCAGGGTAATCTGGTAACCCAAACAACAACAACAGATGGATTGAGGCAGATGTGCCATTATTAGGAGAGCTGGGAGCTGAGGCAGACGAGCCGATGGTTGGCCCGATAGTTGATGAGATTGCTGAGCCGATAGTAGAGATGGAGGAGCAGGTGATAGCCCCAGTGATTGATATGGAGGAGGACATAGCCATGTTATTCGGTGATGACGATTTTAGTGATGATGACTTAGAGGGATTCGAGGGTGAGGAGGAGGTCTGAGAGGTAAACGAGGAGTGGTTAATGGCTCCTGTCACACCACCTCCGATGCTAGTTGTACCCCACCGAGCACTGATGAGGTAGGAGGTCCATCTACTGCTGTTTCTAAGGGACAGTCTTTTACCCTGCCAACACTTCGATTTCATGTGCCTCCGTCAGTGATTGAGGATTTGAGTGCCCGCATGGGTAACCTGGAGTAATGGACGATGAAACAACTTGTGAAGAAGGTGATCCAGGTGAGCGATGCTGAGGTGGCAGACAACATTGCTATTGGGGAGATTGGCCCTAGGGTTTCTACTGTAGAGGGACAGGTACAGGTTATGGCGTCCCAGATGGTTCAGGCCGTAAGGTAGACTCGAGCAGGTCGGTAATCAGGTGGAGCAGGGTCAGAAGGCTGCGACCAGAGGGATGAGCGATCGAATTGTTGATTGGCCAGCAGGTGCAGACATTACAGCCGCCCGTACACACAGGGACGTGCAGATTCAGCAAGCTAAAGAATATGGTTTTCTGAGATGAGCAGCGTGAGAGCCATTGATGCGTGAAATTCTTGGATGGATAAATCGTTCATTGTGATTTAGAGAGGAGACCACCGGGACCTCAGTAGTCTTATTGGTTGTTTATTTTGGTTTTGGTTGGATTGTGACCATTTGTATAGTCACTAAATTGTTAGTGCCAGTTAATGAGGTCATGCTGCGGGTGTATTTTGTTTTTGTAAACACCGCAGCCATTCGGATATGTTAGGATTCTTGTATTAGAAACTTAGAAATCATCATGATTGGATGTATCGGTCTTAGAACCGAAGATTTTAACTTTTGGGGGAATTTTGATTATACGTGTACTACCCCCAGCATTATTATCATTATTATGGTTATGAAGTATTATGATTATTCTTGGTTATAAGCTTTGTGTGATTGTGGGTATTGTTGCCCTTGAGTGTTGAATGATTCCAGTTGGTGAATCCTTCGCACGTGTATGATACTTGCTTGCATAGTCCATGAGTGGGTATTATTTTTTATACTTGCTAAGACCCGTTGACCAAACTATGTTAAATGTTGTTTTGTAGACTGATGATTTTAAAACTGTGGATCGCAATAACGAATTTGTGTGTTGGACAAATGTCGTTGCGCGAATTGTATCGATTTTTTTGTATAAACTGTTTGTGTAAATAATGGAAAATATGTTTTCAAATTTTATAAACTGACCCTATGATGATGTTTTTGTCAAACAATATTCTTTAAAAATAAAATAATAAAAAATATATTTTTTTTAAATAATAAGATTGGAGGATGAATGATGCTATCTTCTTTTCTTTCTTTTAAAACAATCATATTTTACTTTTATTTTAATTTTTTTATGCCGAGAAAATGACTTACGCGTGTAGCGTATGAAAAAGGAATGTTTTGACGAGGACGGATATGACGTCGTTTGGTCCTCAATTATGCATAACTTGATAAACTATGCATAATTTAGGAAGAACCACGCTATGTCGGATAAATCGTCACCTTTTAAATTGTCAAGTTTCAGAAAATTGTTCGAGTTGGATTTCTCGAAAGAGAAAAGTGTTTTTACCCCTGCTACGGATTCTTGTGCAAGTAACCTTACTCCTATTGACTACATGGAGAGAGTCTCATGCGAGTCATTGTGGACCCGATTCGTACTTAACGAGGGAATAATACAACGAATATTTGTTTGGAACGAGTGTGTCTAGAAAGGAGTGAAGTCTAATTCATGATAATATGAGATCGACGGTTGTTATGAAGACATGTGTCGAGGCCAAGTGTGGTCGGTATGATAGTGAGCAATGGTAGATTTGAGTTATCGAGGGTGTAAACCGTACACCGACACTGAGAAGGGATCTTCTTGAAGATGTAAAGTTTTCCAAGGTGTGTAGAGATAAGGAGTTTAGTTTCAAGGTTGAAGGGCGGATTGGAGAAGAATTTCCTACGTTAAATGTGTTGTGCCATTGATGTAGCAACCGATGGCCATGAAAAAGACTTCTTTCCCCGAAATGGAAAGTAGTGGTAGTATAGTTGTAGCTATACCTAGATCTTCAAGGATTAGAATAAGGAACTAAGCAGCCCCTGACTCGAGGTTAGGTGTATTGGTCCTTAATCCTTGACGTGACGACTTAGTGTGCGTATATAAGGGCGAAAAGATTGGAGACTCTAGCCGAATGGCGACGTCCGTTTCCATCTTGGAGGAACAATCAAAGTAGCTAACGCCTTAAGTCGAACGATATTGAATTAGGAATGTGCGTAATTGTCTCGACTTGATTAGTTGAGCCATCTAAGATGGATGCGATGCGTTAGGACTATGTCGACTATGCTAATCGTGGTGCGGAAACGTTGGAATTGAAATTGCAATCTTCATCAAATAAGTTGTGAGCCCATGATGCTCAATTATTTTCTTGATTGTTCTTGAATTGTCTTTCGACAATATATGTGTTTTCTAGCGGGCTTATCGTCGCCGAATTATGTGAAAAATGTGCTTTATGTGCTATGTGCTTTGAATGTTAATAAGCGCTCATGTTGCTTTTATGTAGCCCGTGATGTGGCTTAGGATGTGAGTGAATGGGTATAATTGCCTTGAATATAAATGAAAGTTCAATTAGACGGGTAAGCACACCCAAAAGGTCTTTTGTGAACATGGATTGTGGTATGTGCTTAATTACACATACCTTTTACTTTTAAAAACGAGTTTAATGACCAAAAACAGACATAAAATGCCAAATATATGCTTGTTTTGCTATTTGTGTTGTGCAGGTAACGGATATTCAGAAAAGGACAAAAACAAAGGCAAAGCTGACAAAACCAAGCACGGAATGGAAAAAACGTGAAAAGTCAAAGTCAACACTGAAAAGTGAAAGTCAAGACGAACCGAAGGGGGGGCCCGAAACAATAAAAGGCCAATTTTTTATTATCTTATTGGGCCAACCCGTACCCGAGTTATAGGCCGGTCAGCCTAAATATGATTATTTATATAAATCTTAAGCCCATAATCCATTAAAACCCAAAACCCTCTTTTATATAAAACCGGCCCAACATATAAACCTAAGGCCCAATCCCACTTAAACCTGTTAGCCCAATAGCATAAACTATTGTTATCTCATTACATCACAAGTCCAAAAGGACCATGGCTGCAAATGGCATATACAAGTTACGGGGGCTACTAAACTGTCACAACCCCCTTAAAACTTGTTATCACCAAGGACGTACATGCAATATACATACCACCATTAGGGGGCATTCTTGCTATTTCCCCAAACTTAAACTTATACCATACACCTAACTTCCCGCCAAAAACCTATACATCCTATGTCCCCTGTCACTATCCCTTGCCCTGCTCCTAAAAACATCACTCTCACCCTTCAACCCCACTCACAAAACAACAAATTCCACCTTGGCAATCCCATGGGAGCTTATTGGACAAAATTGATCAAGGGTTGTGATGCAAAGGTTTGGTGAACAAGCAAGATGGAAGGCTGAGATTAAGTTTTGGTTTTCCTCTCACAACAGAATCACAACAAGCACAAAGTAAAGAAGACCCTGCAATTTTTAGCATTTGCTATAAATAGTTTAGGATTTTCATTGTAATAGCATCTAGTGTAGTTTTAGAAGTAGTGTAGCTTAATATTCAGGTTATTTTTATGTTTTCAGCCTTTTAAAATTCTGTAATTTCAATTTCAGTTATGTAAACTCTTTTTGATTAATGAAATTTCTTTTTTTCATTTAAACTCTATTTTATTTAAATTCTGTCTTTAAGTGTTTCAAGTGATTTAAATTTGGTTCATTAAGCTCTAATAAGCTTTCTATATCCTCTATAAGCTGTTACTCAGTCAGTTTTATACTCATTTCCTCTCAACATTCTGTTATGCTCTTTTTATGGATGATAAACATACCATGGAAGAGCTTATGGTTAAATAGATTGCTTATTTATAAGCTGGGTAGGATTTATAGCTTATTTAGGATTATTTAATCCCTGTTTAGTGCAAGGGATCAAGGTACACTTTGTTTTCTATTAAAATCTTTTTCTATGTGCTTATTTGCTAAAACTGCTTATTGCTTTTATTGTTGCTTAATTGTGCTTATTCCTGTCAAGATTATGCTTATTTGTTCTTCAATTACCTTATGCTTTATCTGTTTTTGGATATCTCAACTTAATTTAGTTTAAAATGCATTTGGAATTTTTTAAGGGGGTGTTTGGGTCAAGGACCCAAAATGGGTCAAAATAGGTGTAAAACATTTTGGGTCACATTGCCAACTTTGGCAAGCATATTTTAAGTTGTTATAAGCTGATTTCAAAAGTTTTTAAAGTCTAAAAACAAGTTTTGAGGTATTCCATTTAAGTCCTTTAAAGCTGTGGTTTTCAAAATCTTTCATACTGTGTCTATTTGATTTTTGTTGAAAAGGTAATTTTTAGGTTTGGTTTATGTTTCATTTTAAGTATTAATGCAGTAGGATAAGAGTAGTAAGTTTGCATTTTCCCTTTTGAAGTCTTTGTCAAAATCTGTCCAAGTGTTTTTTGGTTTCAGTTAAAAAAAACCCACTTTTTTCAATCTCATATTTAGGTCAGTTTAAATAGTTTTGAGAATTTTAATTTTTTTTTAGCTAATGTCTCATGGTTGTCATAGTCCATCTGTTTCAGCTTATCTTAGTATTTAAAGCTTATTTACTAGCTTATCTTTAGGCTTGCATGTTGCTACATGTCTTTTAAAACCAAAAAAAATAAATAAAAAATATCAGCATACACTGAGTACATATAGCTTTTTCATAAGCCCTTTTTAGTAGCTTATTTAAGTTTCAAACTCTTTTCCTATTGCTGATTATTGTAGCTAGTTGGATAAACTTCATTGTGATGTAAGCCCTATAGTCATAAGGATCCTTTAAGTTGCTTAATTTTAAGCCCAAAAAGTGCCCTATAGGCTGTTTGTCTGCCAGTTTTAGCCCATTTTGCCTTCTTGCTTATTTGAGCTTATGTTTGCTAGGATTGCTTAAATTCTGTTTAGACTTGCTTATTAGGTGTAGGATTGTACCTGTTTTAGCTTAGTTTGTTTTTCCATTAGCTTAATTGCCCTAAAATAGCTTAACAGTTTTAGCTTTTAAGTCTTAGTTTAAAAAAGTGCAAATCTGTCACTTTCTTTGCTTAATTTCAGCTTATTTATAAGTTTTTAGATAAAGTCACCTTTTTTAAAGTTGTCTATTTTAGTGTGTTTTATAAGCTTGCAAAAAGGAAAAAATGGTTAGTAAAAAGGAGAGGCCATGGGGGTCGAACCTATGACCTCCCCCTTTGCACACACACGTCCCACACAACACGCACACTAACCATCAGGCACCAGTACGGCCATCTGGCCTTACTCTACCAAATTAATTATATAAGTCCTTTTTCCTTTTTATGCTTTAAGCCGCTTTTTGCTTATTTCCTGCTTATTCGATAAGCCAATTTTCCAGCATTTATTTTTCTTAGATTTAGCTCACTTCAAAGTACTTTACATATTTTTTTCAGATTTTTATAAAACAGTTTCGTATTTTTAATCATTTTATTTCATTAAAAGTGTTTTTAATTCATAATAAAAAATATAAAAGTCAAAAAAATATATTTCTTTTTTTTTAAAATTTTCTTTTATCATTTAGGACTTAGGAAAATTAAATTTGCGTTTGTAGGGTTAAAATTTTAGAATTGGTTTTTTTTAAAGAACGGGATTTGGTCCCGTTCTCGTTTTTCTTCGTTTTTTCACCTTAATTGCTTTCGTTTTAGGGTTTCCTTTAATTTTTCTTGCATTTTAGTTATTTAGGATTTATAAAAAGTTAAAAAAATTCGGGTCTGGTTTTAAACTTTGTGGATAACGAAGCGAGAAACCGATACTTTCGGATATATATATTTTTATTTGTGAATTTAAACGTATTGCTTTTTGGATTTTAAAAGTGATTTGTTTATTTTCACCTATATTATATTATATATATAATTAATAACTAAAATTGCAACAATCAATTTTGGCCCGCTCTGCATGGAGGCTCCATCACACTACAACCTCTCCACATTCTACTCGGGGAGTACGATTATCGAGTTGAAGTTTGTTGTGCCTTGAAGACCCTTCCTCGTGAAGTTATTTTCTTGTTATAAAAATATAAAAATACAAAAATATTTTATTTTCTCGATTTTTGTGAATATATTATCAAATAATCATAAATACTTTTCCTAAAGTATTTAAAACAACAAAAGATTTAAAACTTGTCTTTGTGTCACTTGTGAAGTACGGCTCACCTTTAAGAGATTAACAAACTATAAGAGGTGTATAAGGAGGGTTTTTCCATGGAACTACGACCCGAAAGGAGAAGGTTTTTAATAGCTTCGCGCTTTCCCGCTCCTCCGCTCCTTTTTGCGTTTTTCTTTTAGAGAGATACCCGTGAAGCAAGTTGATTATTGGTTTAAGTTATTCGGTCTCATTTTGTCCTTTAATAATATATGTTGTTTAAAAAAACTCGAAAAACCAAAAATAATCTCCTTTAACCTCTTTGCCATTTAATTCTTCTTCTTATCCCTCTATATTGTTTAATTCTTATGGCCGTCACTCGATTATCGTTTGAATCTTTTACACGTTAAGAGTTTTCATCTTGTGGATCTTTGTATAATAAAGAATGTTGTTGTTCGAATATGAGTTCCGTTGGCAAATCTTTCTTGATTTCTGAATAAAGCTCCGACTCACAACCACTTGCCCACACGTTTTCGTTACCTACCAACGTCATTTGCTTTCATTGTAAAGATGTTTTAGGAGATGGTGAATTTTGTCAACGATTTACTTGCGTAAGGTATGGAAGTGGTCTTAGCAAAGGACTTTGTTTGATTTTGTGTTCAAGGTATGGAAAATAATCTCGAATCCAAATTCTTTAAATGATTTCCTTTTTTAAATATTTCCGAAAATGTTTCACAAAGTCCTCCATCTAATTCGACCCATGCATTGTTTTGTTACGGGTTTGGTGATTGTTAGCTGGTATCTTTTGTCAAACGATGTTACTTGTGAGTCTTGTGGAAACGATGCTCATTATGGGTTATAAATTTGTCCACTGCAAGGTTTCTCTTATCTCTAATCCGGAACCATGCAACAATCAAACGTCCGTGATGGAGCTCCATAAAATTTGCCAAGTTTTGATTCCGGACATGCTATTCTGGGAGATAGAAGTTCATTCAAATTATGATTCCTCCCCTAATTTTTGTCGATGATCATCTCCATACATTTTCAAAACCACCTTCACAACCACAACTTATTCTTGTGATTTTTGTGGGGAACGATGTAATTATGGTTACGATTTGTACACATTAAGTTCCGTTTATCTATAATTCGGAACCGTGTTACAATCAAGACTTTAATTTCCCATAAATTTTTCAAGGTTTTCAACAACAATATATTTGTTGTACCCGCTATGAGGGCCCACATGAGACTTTTCAATGTCAACAAATGATCTTCTACGAATCTTGTTGTGAAAATTGCGGAGGTCCTCATGAGACTTTTCAATGTCAACCGATGAATATATTTGATGCCCAATCTTTGTTATGAGTCTAATTATTCCGGTTTTGACCAATTTGAACCCCCACAGCACCCCGTCATTAATCAACCGATTTAACGAAAAACTTGTGCTGATAATTATAGCACAGAGGAAACGGTGCGGCTAATATCGATCAATCACCTTCTCAAGAAATAAGTATCCAAGATATAGAGGATCTGAAGCAACATTATTTAGATGAAATGAAAATTTTAATTAATGACTTACATATTAAAGATTATCGTAATGAGAGAATTTAGAAATTCATTATAGACGCGAATGTGAAATTAGGATTTAGAGCTTAACAGAATTTCACAATGGAATTGATGAGTATTTGAAAATCAGGAAAAAGGAGAAAGAGCTTATGCAACAAGAGCAGGCAGCTTATGTTAGTACTTCGTAACGGTTCAATTTTATTTACGATGATGACGATGACGAAGAAAGTTCTATTCCATTGAGTGACGTTATTTCTGAACTTCCTCTGTGTATTGCAATCACACCCATTTTATCAACTGTAGAGCCCGTTGACTCTCTCATAATGGAGGATGAGCATCTTGACACAACTCCGGCAACAGAATCGGACGAATTAATAAATTCTAGTGTTGAGAACCTTGTCCCAATCCCAAGTGAGTCCGAGGACTTTTCCGATATCGAAAGTGAGTGTGATGTGCCCGATTGTGATGATTCTCAAACGACAAATTTTTCAACGTTTTCAAATCCTCTCTTCGACGATTCTACCTCTAGTGATGACGAGTCAAGTCATGAGGAGGTTATTCACGAAATGAGTTTTAAAAATTATTTGAGCCCTCTTTTTGATCTTGACGAGGAGATCATTTCTAGTGAGTTTAATCCGATTCATAATGAAGACCTCGATTCTACTCCGAAAAATGATCGTTTTGATACCGAGTCTTATCTACTTGAATCATTACTCAATCACGATACTTTGATGGTGTTGGGATTTACAGATTTGATGAGACAAAAGAATAAAAGAATAAAACAAGAAGGAATAATTCAGCATTATGGGATTCTAGAAGACTTGAAGTCAAACAGTAGTTATCTTCTCATTTAATGCAGCTCAAACACGATTAATGATGATTGAACGATCTCTATTCAATGCAGTTAAAACAATGATTAATTGCGATTGAAAGATCAAATTACAACTGGAGGATTAATGCTGATTTAGTTTCCTAATTCATTTAGTCAAAACATATTAAATACATGACTAGTATTTAATAAAAATTGTTGATGAAAATAGTTTTTCTTTGTAAGTCTTGATCTCTTCCCTATATAAAGAGATAATAGACAAAGGTTTTAGTGCATCCAGAATAATAGAGCTCTCCCAATGCTGAGTTCTAGTAAAACGTCGTGCGTGTGTTGGTTGTTCACGTAGGTTAGTTAGTAATTGTTATTTAGCTAATAGTTAGTTAGTATGTTCCAAAGTATTGATTTGGGTCAAGGGTGAAACAACGTATGTTAATAAACCTTTTTGGTTTTTTTGAATTTTATTATTCTGTTACTTATTATTCCGCTGTGCATATTTATATTATCTGTAAAACATATCCTAGATGGGCTTAAAAGATCTCCACAATTGGTATCAGAGCCTCGGGGCTCTTGATCTAGGATCACAAGGTTTGTTTATACTGCTCAGAAGCATTGTAGTAATTGGTAAGTGCTGCTACATGGGATAATCATACTATTAACGTGTATCAGGAAACATTAGTATTGCTGTGTATTTGGTTCTGTTGCCAAAGTAAAATTCATGGAAATTGTTTAAAAATATTTATTTTTACTGGTTGACTTTTCGTTGAACATTAGTGCTACTTACAACAGTACTAAGTGCTAAGGACGACACATGAGGATTTGTTGAACGAGCAAAGGTAAACTTAATACCGCTACATGCTTTTTAGTACTGTTAGCATTGGGCTTACAAGAAATTTACTACTGCTAGCTTTGTGATAATACTACTAGTAGTAATTCGCAGTGTTTAATGTTGTCGTTGGTACTTGTGTTGACCAGAGAAGATTTGTTATTGTCAAAATATATACTACAGCTATGGGTTCTTAACGGTTTATTTATGTTGTTGGTTCGTGTTTAATGCTACTGCTTCGTGTGTTAGTACTGCTAGTATTAAATGAGTTTGTACTGCTAGCCTTATGCGATAACGGATAACACACAGCTTGGTTCTCGGATGGGACAAAGATTCAATTAAATTGAAAAAGGCTGTTTTTGGATTTATTGAAGATGTGATTACGAAGACGATTGATTATCACTTATTTGATGTTGTAGTTGAGTTTCACAGGTGCGTGTTCTTATCATATCCATAAGTGGGTTGTTCACACTTTTTGAAGATAACTTGTTCGTTAATATGTGTTGCCGACGGACTTGAAGAATCTAGAATGCGTGATTTTGCTTTATGAAGCTCTAATGCGCACATTGGCTTTCACTAAAGGAGATATGTTTAGTGCTCAGTGTCTCATCTAGTTGAGGATTCTTTCAAGAGGTTGCGGTCTACTTATACTTCTTGGTTTAGTATAAGTTTTTACTATCACTTAAAGGAGTTACGTTGTTGTGCTCAGTGTCTCATAGAAGATGAGGATTTTATCAAGAGATCGAGGTCTTTGTAAGTCTTGATCTCTCCCTATATAATATTTTAGTGCAAGATATAAGACACAAGTTTGGGTTATTCTACTTCAGCATCAAGTTTATTATACTTAGTTTTCTTCATCAGTGATCACTACATAGAGCATACAGAGTTCGAGATTCAAGAGATGGTAAACATATGGGTTTCAGGGGAAGCTTATTGATTAAATGTTTAACCATCTACATGCACCATTTGAGGGGAAGTGATTACAAGTTGCTTATCTATTGTAGACCCATATTGGATGATTACAAAAAGGGGAAGAAGATTATAGAAGCTTATTATATGTGGTGGCATGATACAAAGGATATCTGATTGAGGGGAAGCTTGAAAGTTTTGTATCATTCAGGGAGATGATTACATCTCAACTTCAGGGGAAGCTTAGGCTTTATAATGAAGTTCGTACACGACTTTGTTTGTTTTGTCATCATCAAATAGGGGAAGATTGTTGGGATTCTAGATTTGATGAGACAAAATGAATAAAAGAATGAAACAAAAAGGACTAATTCAGCATTATGGGATTCTAGAAGACTTGAAGTCAAACAGTAGTTATCTTCTCATTTAATGCAGTCAAACAGCGATTAATGCTGATTGAAGATCTCATTCAATGCAGTCAAACAACGATTAATGCTGATTGAAGATTAATTACAACTTGAAGATTAATGCTGATTTAGTTTCCTAATTATTTAGTCAACCATATTAAATACATTGACTAAGTGTTTAATACAATTGTTGACTGGAATTAGTTTTCTTTGTAAGTCTTGATCTCTCCCTATATAAAGAGATCATAGACATAGGTTTAGATATCCAGAAAAGTGTGTGTTCATCATATGAGAGTCGACTAGATACAAAAGTGTATGTGTATACATTTGTATAATTAGTGTAGACGTCTAGAGTTTAGCCTCAAGGATCTTTGATCCTTGTTACTAGTTAGAGTAACCGATCTATTCTGAAAACAAAAATAGTTTCTTCCTCATTTTAAAAATTAATCAAGATCAATGTTTTCAAGGATAAGTTGACTAGAAGTGCTCGACTTAAAATAAAAGGTAAACTACAAGTTTTACGTCAAACCGAAACATATAGTTTTGACCACTATGTAGTATTTTGCATTTCTGACTGACTTAAGTTTAGAATAAAGACATTGAAGTATTTTTAAATGAAACTAGACTTAATTATCTTCGAAATGGCGGGTGGCACGACTTCTAGAGACTTACGGTTAATTTTATATGATTTTTCGAAGTTTGCTAAAAACTGAGGAAACAGACAGGCGGCCCCCATAAAGGTGACGGCCCCCAGATATATTAGGGGGCCGCCCTGACATTTATGGGACCGCCACCAGTGACCCAAAAATATGTTTTTCGTATAAAATCATTTGTAACTTAATGTAGGGACGTAGGGACTGAGAACATAGACTTTAAAAAGTTATACCATAAATTTCAGAGTTTTAGACCATCATTACAACTCTTACGACTTAAACAAACATAAGTTGACACTTCTAAGTTCTTTTGAGAAAATTTTCCTTCAAGCTAGTATACAAAGTATATTTAACAACAAAACTAGTACGAATCAAGCAACAAAACACATTTCATATTTAATCCCCCTTCATGGGTAATTTGATACATGGATCGTACTCTATTATAAAAACCATTTGTTTTGAAAACTAGAGCGACGTAGCTCTGATACCAATTGTGGAAACCGTAGAGGGGGGTGAATAAGTTTCCTTTTAAAAACTTTAAATCTTTTGTATCAATTTTTACATTACTCTCTGTCGGCGGTCCCATAAATATATGAGGGCCGCCTAATACATAAGGGGGCCACCCTATTTAAAGGGATCGCCTCCAAAAGAGGTTTTCATACTAGATTATTTGTATCAAATCACCAATCAAGTTTGACGCAATATAAGAAGTGTCGATAACAGATTTACAATAACTAGCATATACTTTACCAATATATCCACACTCATAATGTTTAGTACAAAGAGCTACACAACATACACAACAATTCACACAATCATAAGCATAATGCAAATGTAAAAGTAAAGCGATATATGCAAAGACATAAGTAAAGAGAAAGGTAAAAGAAAATGAAAACTGGAAACGGTGATTTATAGTGGTTCGGTCACAAAGCTCCTCTTCGCTCTACTCCACTCCCCAAGTATCCAACTCGAGAGTTACTTCACTAATCAACAAGCTCCCTTTCGGCGGAGAAAACCTTATAACATTACTTACATTATTTTTTGACACTAAGCTAGATGTCGAGTTCTTCTTCGGGTACAACCAAACCCGTTATGTTTTATGGCCCAACATAACAAACCTTGTGTTTTATGGCCTAAACACATAAACC
>BQNB010023776.1:0-41016 GCA_026074375.1 Tanacetum coccineum | reverse complement strand
CATACCTTATGTGATTTACATCGGGTGCAAACAAATGTCGGTGTTGATGCAAACTTGAGACATCGAGTGTTGTTGATGCATGTTTACATTGATGATTTATGATTATGAGTAACTTGTGTACTTTACGTTATGTATTACAAGTTACATGTTTGTCAACACACTCCTCGCTTATCGTATGTAAGGGTGCGATGGTATCAAAACTATAACTAAAACCTTAAAACAAGAAAAGAATCCAATATAAATCCAAATTAGAATGTACGTATTTGGTTTTAGGAACAAATCTTTTTGTACTCAAAACACCTTTTGCAAATTTTTTCTCTGATAAAATGCACATCAATCTCAAAATGTTTGGATCTTTCTTGGACAAATAGATGTATAGAAAGTTAAAGAGCAGATTTATTATCACAGAACAAGTCCACAGGAAGAGTCGCTTTAACATTAAGATCACTTAGAAGTTTTTGAATTCAAATTATCTGACAGGCAGCAGAAGACATAGCTTTGTATTCTGCTTCAATGGAGGATTTAGATAAAGTGTTTTGATTCTTAGTTTTCCAAGAAATTAAGCAGATTTAAAAAAAACATAATATTCGATGACAGACTTCCTGGTTTTTTAACACTTAGCCCAATCTGCATCACTAAAACCTTTCAGATTGTTTTCATAATCTGAATAAGCATACTTAATACCTTTACCTAGAGCATTTTTAAGATATCTCAGAATACTCAAAGCACAATTCAAATGAGACTTAAGAAGAGAGTGCGTATATTGTGCAAGACAATGAACTAAGTATGCAATATCAGGTCTAGTATGGGTAAGATATATCAATATACCAAGCAATTTTTTATACCCAATAATGTTATCAAGTAAAGGATTAATGGCAGTAGGATTATAAGACAACATAAAATTTGGTTCCATAGGATTGGAAACAGGTTTACACCCAAATATCCCATATTCTTTAAGCAGTTCAAGACAATACTTCCTTTGAAAAGGACATATATTATTTCGAGTTTTAAGAACTTCAATTCCAAGAAAATATTTAAGATTTTCAAAGTCTATGATGTTAAACTTATATTTCAAGAAAACGTTAAACTGATCAATTTGATTCACACAGTTACTTGTAATAACAATGACATCAACATAGACAAGAAGAGTAATAAACTTGTCATTTTTATATTTAGTGAATAAAGATTGATCATTAGCAGACTATACAAAGCCATTTTCCTTAAGAACATAAACAAGTTTTTCATTCCACTTTCTGGGAGCTTGTTTAAGTCCATAAAGAGACTTCACAAGCTTGCAGACGTTATTTTTATTGTTATTATCAAAAAAACCTTGAGGAATAGTCATATAGATATCATCTTCTAAATCTTCATAGAGAAAGGCATTGTTCACATCTAGTTGAAAAAAAGACCATTTGTTTTTACAGATAAAATAATTAAGCATCTAACAGCGAAAAAGGTTTCATCAAAGTCAATCCTTTCTCTTTGACTAAAGCTCTTAGCAACTAATCTTGCTTTGTATCTTTTAATTTTAGCATTAACTTTATATTTAATTTTTAATATCCATTTGCAGCTAATAGATTTTCTATTTGCAGGCAGATCAGTAATAATCCAAGTTTAATTTCGACATTCATAACATCAATCCAATTATTAGCAAGAATATCATCTTTATAACAAGTAGGTTCAACATTTTTATTGAGACTGGAAGCAAAACAGAAGTTATCAGAACTAACATTAGCATAATTAACAACTATTTCAACACCATACTTAACTTTACCATCAATAATAAAGTCATTTAAGCTAGTAGGCAATTTGGTATGTCTAGAACACCTCCTAACAGTATTCACTAGCAAGTCTGCACTTTCAGAGTTAAACTCTGCATTTTTTTAGAAGTCACCAACAAGATCTGTTTCATTAGAAACATTGCCCTTGGGGTCATATTATTTTATTCTATGGAAGTTTCTTCAGAGTTACCATCATCTTCTGAAATAGGACTCAACTTTGTGCCATCATCATAGGTAGACACTCTTCTTTCATCATTGGGTTTTTTAGAGTTTTTAATGTTAAAGATTTTTTTATGATTTAAATCCTTTGTAACTCCAGACTCAAAGAAGGTTTTTTGAAGATTGTTTTTAATTTTGAATGGAAAGACACTTTAATAAAACTTAACATTTCTTGAATAAAAAATAGATTTGGTTTCAAGACTCAATAATTTATAACATTTTTTAGAATTAGAATAGCCAATGAAGACACTTTTCAGATCGGCTACTAAACTTGTCTTGATTATTAAAAATAGTAGCATAACACAGATAACCAAAATAAAAAGGAGACTTTTCAGACAACACAAAAGAAGGAATCTTGTTGATAAGATATACAACAATCAAAATACGTTTTGACCAAAGAAAAAGAGGTAAGTCCTCCTGAAACATAAGGTATCTAGCAACATTAAAAAGATGCCTATTGTTCCTTTTTGCAATTCCATTTTGCTCTGGAGTATAAACACATGAAGTTTGATGTAAAATTCCTTTTTCATTAAAAAATTATGTAATTTGTTGTTAACAAACTTTGTAACATTATCACTTCTGAAATTTTTGACATTAGTTTCAAACTGATTTGTTAACATTTGAACAAAACTGACAATGGAATCAAAGACATCATCTTTCCCTTTTAGCATATAGACCTAAACAGCTCTATAAAATCATCAACAATAATCAAGAAGTATCTAAAGCCATCTTTGCTAACAATTTTATAAGGGGGTTATTATACAAAGATGTTACTAAAGTTTACACGAAAGTTCGCCTAAGTTATTATAGTTTCATTTGTTCATCCACGTTGCTCATGTTCATGGGTTTGTTAATTAGGTTACTCAACATGTAAATAAGATACACTAAGGTTACTCAGTAGATGGGTTACCGGGTAAAAGGGTTAATCTCATGCCACATAGGTTTTTCACTATTTTTTATTTATAAAACACTCCCTTTAACTGACTCCTTTTCTTCATTATTCATTTTCTAAATCATAATTATATTTTCATAGGTTTTCATTTTTGTACGGGTTTTTTCTTCCATTTTTTATGCTTTCATATGTTTTTTTTGTTTTAATACGTTTTTTCGTTTTTCTACATTTTAAATGTTTTCGTATGTTTTAATTCATTTTCATCCGTATCTATCCATTTTTATCCGTTTTTGTACTTTTTTTTCGTTTTCTCCATTTTTGTACGTTATCTTACGTTTTCATTCGTTTTTATCAGTTTGTACTTTTTTCGTTTTTGTCTTTTTGTCCGTTTTCATACGTTTTTATACATTTTGGTACGTTTTTGTACGTTTTGGTATGTTTGGTCGGTTTTTATTCTTATGTTATTAAAGCTTTTTTTGCATTTTTTACGTTTTCTACGTTTTGGTATTTATTTATACGTTTTGAACGTTTTCTTACGTTTTCGTATGAAACGGATGAAAACATAAGCAAACGTTCAAAACGTATAAAAACATACCAAATTAATAAAAACGTAAAAAAATGGACAAAAACATAAGAAAAAATGGGCCAAAAACGGGGAAAAAAGCGTACAAACCGGATAAAAACGGATGAAAATGTATAAAAACGTACCAAAACCTTCAAAAGATGGAAAACGAAAAACACATAAAACTTATGAAAGCAGACAAAAACGTACAAAAACGGACAAAACTGATAAAAACGGATGAAAACGTAAGAAAATATACGAGAACGTAAGAAAACATAAGAAAAAGTATGAAATTGACCAAAACGGAAAACATATGTAAAAAACGGATAATAACGGATAAAATGAATGAAAACGTACAGAAACATTAAAAAACGTACGAAAACGTTCAAAATGTACCAACACGTACCAAAACGTTCAAAAACTTACCAAAACATACAAAAACGTATAAACATATATAAAACGTACGAAACAGTGAAAACGAAAAAAGGTACAAAAACGAATAAAAGATGATAAAAACGGATGAAAATGTACGAAACGTAAAAAACGAACAAAAATGGACTTTAGCAAACCACAAGGATATGTTTTGCACTTTACTCCAAATAAATAAAGTTTCGGACAATAATTAAAAAAGCAATAAAAAAATTATTTTCCACATAGATATTTACATGTTATTATAAGTTGTCATAGAGGGAGTAATGTAAACAACCGGTCACGCAAACATGAGTAACGCGAATGAACAAAACAAAACTATAGTAACTTAGGCGAACTTTCATGTAAACTTTAGTAACTTCTTTTATAATAACCCTTTTACAAGGTCTCCAAACATCTAAGTAAACTAATTGTCCAATTTTAGTATACTTATGGTCACTTAATGAAAATGGTTCTCTGGTTTGTTTAGCTTTATTACATGTATCACAGAGATGATCATAAATAGATTGACTATCAAGATTGATAAGAGATTTTAGAACATCAAGGATTTGATCAGCAGGATGACCAAGTCTTTGATGCCACAAAGATTTAGACACATAACCAGATGCAATGCAATTATTAGACAAAACCTTACATGCATTATCAACATCAAATAAGAAAAGGCAATTGCATTGATTACCAATCCTCACAGTCTTGTTTGACTTTAAATCACGGATATAACATTTGGTCTCATCAAGCCTAACAAACAACTACTGTCTCTAGCAATCTTATGAACATATAAAAGACTGACAGTGTACTCAGGAATAGCAAGAACACCATATAAAGTGATATCATTATTAATTTTCAAATCACCAATTTCAGTTATTAAAGCTTGTGTTCCATTAGGGTGACCAACAGTAAGACCAAGATTGGAAATATCCATAACATTTATTAATTTCTTTGTAGAAATAATCATATGTTGATTTGCTCCAGAATCAACAATTTATCCTAAAATGACATTTCCAATTAAGAAATTTGTATTCCTATTAGAATATCTTTTAAAATTCTGATTGAATTTAACACTGCCATTAAGAAAAGTGCCTTTAATATTCTTAAAACAATTACCTGCAATATTGGCATTAGCATAAGAGACATCATTATCATTAAGACAACCCATAAGTCTAGAAAGATGTTCATTATAAAGAGAGACATGAGAGTTGTTGGTTCTAGTATCAGTAGTAGCATTATTAGACAGAACATCATCGAAAGCATTATTACTAGAAACATGCCTAGTAGAAGCCATAAAATTCCTTTTAACTTAACCAGCAGGATAATCAACAAGCTCAAAACATCTATCAACATTATGACCAATTTTATTGCAATTAGTACATTTTAGATTAGGATTAGGTCTTCTATTATTAGAATTAGAGTTGAGCTTGATCCACAGTTAAAATTGTTATTATTATTAGACCTCCTTTTATTGTCAAAAGTTTTAGTTGCAAAAGCAGTTGTAGCAGGTTTAGTAGCCCCAACAAAAGTGGCATTCCTATGAGACTCCTCACCACTAACAACTACAAAATGCCTTTACTAGTGGTAAGGGTTCCTTAGTAAAGATGTTACTTCTAATTGCCAAATAACTTTCAACTAAACCCATAAGAAACTACATTAACTTAATAAGTTGATTATGTTTTTCAAAGTGTTTAGCAGCCTTACGAGTACAAGGAGGTAAATTAATTATAACATCAAACTGCTTCCAAAGAGAATTCAAATTATTGTAATATTTAGCAAGAGTAGAGCCATTTTGATTTAGAGAATTAATACTCTTAGTCAGATTAAATACAACAGACCCATAAACCTTATCATATGTTTCTTTAAGATCATTCCACATTTCAAAAGCAGCTTTAGCATACATAGCACCAGCAAATAGATCAGGACTCAAAGAATTTAAAATCCAAGTAACAGCCACAGAATTACACATGTCCCATTAATTAGCAAGAAGATGGTTCTTATTATCTCTTTTACCGGTTCCATCAACAAACCCAAGCTTATTATAATTTCTTAAAGTAAATATCATAGCAATACTTCATAACTTATAATTTTCAGCCCTAGTAAGTTTAATGGTCACAATACGTGAACCACCAATATCATTAGGGTGTAAATACAAAGTACCACCAAAAGACAGATTAAGCTCAGATAAAGAACCAAGATTCTCATCCTTATTACTATTATCACCAGTATCACCAGATACATTAATATCATCCTCAACAGCTATAATGTATAAGCAGATAAATCAAGAAATCAAAGCAACTAAACAAGAATAAAGAACACATAGAACGATAGAACGTGGTTACCATGCTTTCACACCAATCAAAGTAGCAGATCAAGGGCAGGCAGAGATAGGCAAAGCAATAAAAATAACAACTAAATCTCCTCACATCATAATCACACATATTCTACCAATAAATCTCCACAACATCAATCACATATTCTCCTTCCTATCCTCCAGCAATCTATGACCTAAAAATAAAAGACATGAAAGTAAAAGGGATTAAGAGGTGTTGTAGAGCAAATCAGCGGAAAGAAATCCTCAATAATCTTTGATTCAGTTATTGAAAGAAATGATAAATTTGCAAGAAATGATCCAAAAGAAAGTTTCACATCTTAAGAATAGTGGGGGAATTGTGGTCGATGCAAGTGTTAGTCATGTAGCTAGAAAAGATAGGGTACATACTTGGGAAACGAATCTAGACAGGGATGAGAATCAAGAAAAAAAGGAGTTGAAGAGAAAACATTATCAAGGAACATGGATGTATATTGTTGCGAACTCATAAAGAGTTTTACAACTCCCTAGGCAGTGTACCTAACCGTTGTAGTGTAGTATAGGCAAGACTCGGGGGTTGTTATCATTATCTAGGGGAATAGGTTGGGAAGGATCGAACTAAACGTAACTAAGGTCTAAGGGATTGAAAGAAGATTATTTTGTATTTTTATATTTTTAGAAGGCATGTAAATTCTAATTTTGAAGGGTTTTGGTTTTAAAACTAATTAAACTATAATTAAATCTAAACTACTTGTGGGAAACTCGATAGATAAATAAAAAGTGTTTACTTAATCATGCAGGATCCTTAGTTTGCTTCTCCTAATTCTATTGCTTTGTCACACTTGTGGGGGCAATGTGTAAATATTCCTAATTCATGGACGAATTACACAAACCCGTCATCTACGTAATATTCCGTTAAGGCACAGCACAAGTAAGGTAGTATGAAGACTATTACAAGTCCCATACGAGTAAATTACGTGCATTAAAACAATTAAAAGGTGATCATTCATAGATGGGTAAGGTAGTATAAAGATTATTACCGATAGAATCCTTTCTACATAATCACGTTTCTTTAGACGTTTATGCCAATGTAATATTTTATGGCCAGTTTTCTAAAGTCTAACACGCACATTCATCAACAAGAAGAAATATTAAAAGGATCTACAAACTAATTCACATGCAATCATAAGCAAACACAACATGATCTAGCCTAGCATGTTAAGAAGAAGCGAAGAACAATAATTAATCATACAACACATAGACATATTGAAAGATTAAAAGATAAATAATGTCACTGATCAAAACATGGAGTTTAGGTGGTTAAAAAGGGGTTGATAACCCTAAAAATGACCTAACTACTGCTGGTAATCATACTCTAATAAAGACTCCCGAGTTCCACATACAAAACCCTAATTCTGAGTTTGTATATATAGAAAAACAATCGCGACGGCGTCACAAGAATTCTGACGCCGTCGCTTTGCCGAATCTTATAGGGATTCTTTAAGTCGGTTACATTCTAAGGCCGTCTCAAATATCCTAACACTGTCTATTTAATATCCTAACGGCGTCGCTAGTATTTCTGACACCGTCTCCAGCCACTGTACGCATTTTCTTCATCGACTTTGATGTAGAGTTGTAATCTTGTCCGTTTTTACTTAAATGAGACCAAGTCACGTATATTTCCTTCAAATGTCATCCAAGTGCTAAAAACATAAAAAGAAACAATTAAGCACGTATTTTAGAGATATTTGCATGATTTAAGAGGTTAAATGACCCTAAAAATGTATAAAATAACACCTCATCAAATACCCCTACACTTGTGTGGTGTTTATTTATGATAGTTCAAGTTTTAAATTTATATTTTGCCGACTTAACCAAAAACAACACTTTAACGGGAAGTGTACCCAGTCGGTGGTAGATTCGTGGTAAATAGGATGTCGAACACTTGAAGCGAGGTTAAATCTCTTAATTTATTTATATTTTGGTTATCTAATCTAAGTTAATTCTAATCTAAGTCAAACCTATGCTAATCCTTGTTAATTGCGAGATCCTTATTGTAACATGTAAAATAGGGGTTTCAGCCTGAGAGAATTGGCCATGGGGTTTTGTTGTGACTACATTCCAACTCAAGACACTTTAACTCTCGCAAGACAAAATTACAAAAGATAAAAGAAGCGATCGAGCATTATGATAGAAAACTGTGATTCAGCATCTATTATATCGATATGAAGTCTGGTTTGTATTATTTCAGTGCACAATGAATTATTATCTCGAAGAGGCATATATTTTTAGACTTAGGCGAGATTTCATCTAAGACACTAGACACATTTATTTTGTCATAATTAACGCTATCGCATTAAAGCATCTTTATATTACGTGATTATATCCTTATCTTAGGGATTTTATAAGCAATGGTGATCTTGTTATACATAGTTCATAAAAGACTGTACCATCTTAACTGCTTTATAGAAATTTATACTCTAGTAGTTATCTAGTAGTCCACTTGTCCAACTATCCAATGGAATCAGAACATTATTTGTTGAATTATCTAGATTCACCTACTAGTCAACATGTTCAATAAACCAAAGGCAATTTCCGTTAACTAGTTAAGCCAGAAGCGTATCCTTAGCACGATTTTAGAAGGACAATACTTGTGATCCTATGATTCTAGATGTATAAATCACTATATGGAGAGCTATCCCGGCATCTAGATTACTTGGTCCGTATCACTAGATCCAGTTGAATGATAGGTCGCATACAAAAGCACGTAAACAAGTATAAATTGATAAACATAAACAAGCATACAACGATAAATTAAGCAATCGAGATATAAACAAAACCAAACATTCAGATCTTCATAATAATGGCTAATACCCGAAGGTATTAGCCTTCAAACATCATAATTAATACAAGAGTAATTGTTTTAGCCAAGGTAAACTAACCGAGTTAACGAATAATACCAAAAACTGAACGATTACAAAAGTATAAGAAATTACACGTTGTCTTCTATGGATTGGAATGCGTTGCAAGACCTCTTCTGCTCTTTTTCTCCTCTGAAAATTGACTTTTATGGTTTAGGTATCGAGAATATGATTTAGCACACTTAAAACTCATTTTGAGTTTTGTATTTATAGGGTCTGGAAGTTGGTTCGATACGACATATCCAAGGGATTGGATACGGCGTATTAGAGTTTCTTGGAGTAGGGACCACGTTTGATATCTTCCAGAATATTTGCATACTATATCTTTAATACGGCGTATTGAATTCTTTTGGATACGACGTATTAATCTTCTTTCCTTTGTGGTCTTTAGTAAGTGCAGGCACGGATACGTTGTATCTTCCTTGATGGATATGGCGTATTGGTAGTCAGAATAGTAAATCTTCAAAATATCTTCATTTAAGCTCCAGAATGCGCGCCTTTTGCTAATATTCACCAAGTACTCCATAATTACTGCAATTCTCAAATATAAATGATTAAGTAACAATTCTTTGCAATAATTATACAAAATGGGTTAAATACATGGGATAAATGATGCTATAAAATAGACGTTATTTGATGTCATTAAATATCCCCCCACTTGAGTCCTATTTGTCCTCAAGTAGCCTTTAGAAGTCTATAAAATGTATCCCTAATGATATTTTCCTTTAAAGCATTTATTTGATCTATTACAAGTACACAACCAAACACCTCACGAAATACGAAGATGAAAACACTCAAATCACTCAACTAATCTATGCGGTAACATGTAACTAATTCGCTCAATTTCTCGGCCATGACGAGTATTCTATCATAAGCTTGGCATGGATACACATCTCCACTGCTAAAGCAAATGAGTAACAAGTTTATAAAGGTAAATATGGGTTTATATGAGAAGGCTTAAGGTTGATTACTCTAACTAATCTTTATCGATACCAATATTCCAGGAGGGCGACAAAGACCACACATACACACTCGTAATGACAGGATAGACACATGTGACTGCTCACTCCTGTTGGGATTTATTAAATCTTGCTAACCAATTTAGCCACGAGAGCGTAGCGGATGGATCTAGTTATGGCAAGTAGGTTAACACGTATTAAATAAGGAAAGTGTACCTTTTACGATTATTCTTGAATACAATAAGCGTCTAAAACAAACGCCTCTACGGTTTCTCACACAAACACGTCAAGCAAGTATGTAAGAATTTACTAGTCTTATCTTCACGATCAAACACCTAGTGTAATATCAAAACCAAACGCACGCCTTGCGTTCCTTTTTGAAGTCGAACTAATATAACAAACCTTAATTAGGGTTTATATCAATCAAAACCTAATTTGTCACTATTTGAAGAATCACCAATTAACTACCACGCGTACCTTGAATTAGTCAAGCAGGGAGATCAAGTAAAAGTGGAAAACCAAAACCTTAAAAGGCGTTGGTTAAATTCGGTTATAGGGAGAGAACCGAAATTCCTTTAAGGAATTCAGTTAGGGTTTTAGGAGAACGTAGAGAGAGCACCCAAAATTTAGGTGATTTAAGAATAGATTAATTGAAGAATGAGGGATATGAGGTGTGTTTATATACGCACCCCAATACCCTAAATCTTGTAGGAAAATATTAATATAATTACTTTAATTAAAACCAAATCTTTCTCCTTCCTTTTCTCCTCTCTATAATCGGCCACAAACACCCCTTCTAGAACCTTTGGGAGTTTCTGTGAAACAAGCCACTCCTTGAGGTTCGAGTTTTGTCTGGTTTAGTCCCTCGGTTCTATATTTAGAATATATTATATAATTAATTAAACAAGTAATTAATTAAATAACTATTTAAATATAAATCGTGAAGTAAACCATACTCTACGTATTTAACGTGTGTGCCCCCAATATGCTCACGTATTTTTAATCGTATTTAGCGAAATCAACTACCATTTTCTAACAACTCCCACTTGGGAGTTGGTGTAGCAGTCTGCATTCATACTGGCAATGGAAACGTCTAGCAACACTCGCACTTGCCTTTAAAATCAGAAATACTTGAGATAAAAGTTTCAAGAACAATCTCATCAGCTTTAAATGGTTATGTATCTATGTTGTTATATTTATTATCTTCCTTTGTTCTGATATCGTTTTAAACCATTGGATATGGCTCCTAACCTCATTCCATATAGTTTAACATTTTAGTTTCATCGTTATAAATAAATAATTAGATAGAACAAACTCGTATATCATAGTATCTTTTGGAGTACCTTTGGGAGATGGGACATTCATTTATCTGATTAATCTGAATGCAGGGCCTAATGGTATCCATTCTGCATTATAATCGTGGAGATCAAATTCTTTTATTGAACTACATCGGGTTTATTGGTGTATTGCTGTTTCACATTGCACTCTGAAAAATTAGATTATTTATACAGTCCTTTTCTTCAGGACAAACGTTTGGCTATAATTTCAAAAAGTGATTTCCGCACATATAAACATGGTTTGTATCTCAAGTCTAAAGGATAATTTTTTTAACCCATTTTAGTTTGTTAATCTTGCAAGGTTCCAAAGTAAATTTCTCAAAAGTTGGGCGTATCCAATATGATCCCTTGTGTATACATATGTGTTTGGCTAAGAACAAATCCATATATTCATAGATTATTAACCAACACTTTCTTATTTGCCTTACATAGAAATTTCCCATATTGGTTAACCACAATGGGCTATCTTTGAATGTTTAAATCTTTCATGGGATTAAAACATGCAAAACTATGAATAAAAATATTTATGTGAATGAAAAAAAAATTCCATGCATCTTTATTCATCAAAGTAAATTTGTATTACAAGTTCAAATTTTCAAAATACTAATTAAAAACACTTTATTTTACATGAGACATACTTGAGGGTATCAAACCTAGTTCCTAGTCATTTCAGAATGCTTAGGAATTGCTAAAGCCTTTTTGAAAGGGTCAACTAGATTGTCTTTCTGTTGTCAATTTGTTCTATACTCAAATTCACCCAAAAAAATCAGTGGTTTCTCAATTGATAGAATGTACTTTTGCACGAAAATGTCATGACCTTTAGTGACTCAATGATCATTGCTATTGCTTGGTCAGTATTGTACATAATACTTTGTTAATGGGTTTCTTCTATTTATAATTCATTTGCGGGAACAACATTAAGCCATAATGGATTTGTTTAATCCATACACTGCCTCTTTTTGATGCGTCATAAGTAGTGATATATTCAGATCTGTTGATGAGGTTGCAAAAATTCTTTTGCTTTATGCTTTTCCAGTCATCAGAACCCTCACATATAAATTTGAAAAATATCATTGTTTGAGACCTCAACGGATCAGAATGCCGTCAAGTATCCAACACAGTGTAACAAGAAAAACCCTAGCCTTCGTTTCATATCACCTCCTGTAATCAAAGAAACATATCCTTAGTGTTCCGCTAGTTTTCTTAGAATATTCTTAACTAGTTGTCACAGCTGAAGTTCACCATATTATTATATTGAAATTCGGTTTTGTTTTGTTCTTGAGGATACGCAACATCAGGACGAGTACATATTCAATTTATTCATGAGCGAACCACCACACAATATCAAGCACACATATGTATTGTCAGCTTAGTGTGTGGGCACATCTGCACTTACTCAATTTCAGCTTATCTTGCATTGGGATAGTTCCATGTTTAGGATTTTCCATATAATATCTTTTCAAGATTTTCTCAATGTAAGCACTTTAACATAAACCAATTAACCGTTTAGATCTATCTCTGTAGATTTTGATTCCAAGAATATATGCAGCTTCATCCAAATCTTTCATGGCAAAACATTTTCCAAGATATGATTTTCATCTTGAAACATATGGAATTTTGCTTCGCCCATGATTAATATGTCATCGACATATAAGATTAGGAAAGTGACATAACTTCCACTAGCTTTCTGATATACACTTGGCTCATCACGATTTTGAGTGAAACCTAATTTCTTGATTTCATCATCAAATCGCTTATTCCATTGCCTAAATGCTTTCTTAAGTCCATAAATGGAACGCTTGAGCTTGCATACATGGTTAGGATATTTTAGATTAACAAAACCTTCAGGTTGCGTCATATAGACTTCTTCGGAAAGATGTCCATTGAGGAAAGCAGTTTTTTCATCCATTCTGACAAATTCTTAGTCTTAGAAGCGGCTTATGGTCAATAAGAATCCTTATAGCTCTTATGTCTGCAACAGGAGAAAATGTTTCTTCATAATCAACCCCGTAGGTTTGAATGAAGCCATTTGCTACGAGATGAGACTTAAAGGTGTGTACTGCACCATCCATGTTGGTCTTCTTCTTGATGAGCCATTTGTGGCTAACGGTTTTAGCGTTAGGAGGAAGTTCTACAAGCTCCCAAACATCATTGTCTTTCATGGATTGCATTTCCACATTCATAGCAGCTAGCCATTTTTCGGATACAGGATCCTTTAATGCAGCTTTATAGTTGGTGGGTTCACCGAGATCCCCCAACTCGTGTTCCTCAGCATCGATGTACAAACACAATCGATCTCTAAGACGACGTGTCCTTGTGGACCTACAAATGGGATTGATATCACTTTGAGGTTCATCAATTTCTTGATCATCCTCTTGATGATTTAAGCTAGTGTCTAAAGAAGGATTTGTATATTCTTCTTGAATAATTTCAAGATCTTCTAGACTCTCACTTGCTTCTTGATCTATAAGATTACTCTCAAAGAACTCAGCATTCCGGGCAACAAACACTTTGTTGTCAGATGGGTTGTAGAAATAATATCCCATCATTTCCTTTGGGTATCCTATGAAGATACACTTAAAAGATCTGGGTTTCAGTTTGTCAGGTTTGGTAAGTGTATCACGCTTAACAAGTGCCTCACAACCCCATACTTTTAAGTAAGACAGCTTAGGGGCTTGCCCATACCATATTTCATATGGTGTCTTATCAACCTTCTTAGTTGGAACCATGTTGAAAATGCGTGCAGCAGACTCAAGGGCATAATCCTAAAAGGACTTTGGAATAGTAGTTTGAGTCATCATGGAGCGAACTATGTCTAGCCGTGTTCTATTTCTCCTCTTTGACACTCTATTATTTTAGGGCATGTAGGGAGGAGTGCGTTGGGCGATAATCCCTCCTTTAGATGATCCAAAAACTCTTAACTCATATATTCACCTCCTCGATCAGATCGCAGTGATATTATGGTCTTTCCGAGTTGGTTTTCTACTTCCTTTTGAAACACTTTAAATGACTCAAACACTTCATGTTTATGTTTAAGCATATAAACATAACCATACCGACTAAAGTCGTCAGTAAAAGTGACGAAGTAGTTAGGTCCTTGTCTTGATACGATTCTAAATGGGCCACATACATCGGTGTGTATTAGTCCAAGTAGATCTTTAGCCCTTTCCACTTGATGTGAATAGGGTTTTCTTGCCATCTTTCCTGACATGCATGAAACACACTTTCCTAATGACTCAATGTCAGAAGAATTGAGAAGTCCATCATGTTGCAACTTCTCAATGCGTTTCTTGCTAATGTGTCCAAGACGACAGTGCCACAAGAGAGAAGAGTCTAAGTTTAACTTAGCTCTTTTATTGCTAACAGCATACATAGAACTATCATTTGTATTTGAACAAGACATTTCAATTTCATAAACACCATCCCTTGGGATAGCAGTAAAATAAACCACATTATTTTTAGAAACAGAAATTGTATTATTCAATTCAAAACGGTTGATAAAACCATCTTCATACAAACGAGAAACTAAAATAATCCCTCTAGTAATAGAAGGTGCATAATGACAATTGTTCAAAACAATAACTAATCCACTAGGGAGACATAAATGATAATTTCCAATAGCTTCAACTGCTGCACGTTGACCATTGCCCATGTACAGACTTAAAGCTCCTGGATTCAGCTTCTTACTTCCCCGCAGACCCTGAGTAGTATTACAGATGTGAGTACCACAACCTGTATCATAAACCCAAGATGTATTAGGAAAAGAATAGAGTTTTATGGTGAAAATACTTGAAGTGCTAGCTCCTTGAGCTAGACTCTTCTTTTTAAGCAACTCGGTGAGATATGTGGGACAATTCCTTCTCTAGTGACCTACTTCACCGCAGTGATGGCAGATCGCGTCCTTAGCAGGATTATCCTTCTTAGGCGGTGGAGGATTCTTAGGTTTGGGGGCATAAGATGGCGCATTTACCATCTTACCTTTGCCTCTCCCTTGAACCCCTTTTGCAGCCTTAGACGGTTTCTTGTTTTTGTTTTTCTAGACCTTTCCTGCTCTTATAGCATGAAGCGCAGGTGCAACAACTTTCTTTGGTAACATCTCTTCATGTAGCTTAAGCATAGCATGTAGTTCATTAACATTATTCCTCATGTTGTGCATATTGTAGTTCTGCACAAAGCTGTCATATTCCTTAGAGAGTCCAACAAAGATTAGACTTACTCTAAGGTTCAAAGTAACGGGGTGACCAAGATGTTCCAATTGGTCAATGTGGCTCTTCATCTTTAGGACATAAGAGCTGACAGATTGACCTTCCTCCTGCTTGCACGTGTGAAATTCTCTCACAGTCTAAATGAGTTCCTATTCTGCTTGCTTAAAATATAAAGCTTTAAGTTCTTTAAGCATGTCATTGGCGTCAAGATAGGCTAGATTTTGTTGGATTTCTAGGTCCATAGTCAATAACATCATCACAACAATTTTCTTTTGGTTCTTGACCCACTCATTATAAGTGGCCAGGGCTGCAGAAGGGATTGGCTAATCAGGTGCAGCAGCAACAGGAGCAGCAGGAATTGGTTGCTCCAAGTATTGTTCCTTATCTTTAGTTGATAAGACCAACCAAAGTTGTCTGTACCAATTAATGAAGTTAGGTCCAGTGAGTTTTTGTTTCTCAAAGAAACTCCTGAATACCGAATTGTTTATGACCGAGGTAGTCATCTACAATTAACAAAAAAGTTCAATTAATTAGTATTTTCGATAATTAAATTCTTAATAGAATTAACTACCCAATTAATTACTAATTAAGACTAAGATCCAACTTGACCTCCCACTTATTACCAGTGGTCTGAAAAGTAAGTAAACAAGTAGGGCAAGTGGTAAACGACGATCGTTAACTACATTAAAAGGCAACTCTTAGACTTATGAGACCGGTCAAGACATTAGTAAACAAGTAATAATGTCAAGAGCATGTTTAGTTCTCATCGTATGCCTCGGGTCCAAGGTCTGACCAAGCATACTCAAATTAAGTCGACCAAGCAGGAACGTGCAAAAATCGCCAGAGGTCTGACCAGTGAGTAAAATTCGCCATGGGTTGGAATGACCGAAAGGTCTGACCAAAGAGGCCAAGCCAAATGCACGTGTTCTTGGTTGGCATAGACTTAAAATTTAACACATAGGGGTATACACATAAAGTGCTAAAAATACATGTACAAAGAAGCATGCTAACAACTTTGTAGCACTAATTTTAAAAACCTTTAATAATGACACTATAGTGACATGCCATGGTTCACGGTAACTCCAATCGAATGCACAAAGAAGCAGAGAATCAGGTCAGCGCGAAGCGTATGAAAAACCTAAATTCTTTAGGAATGTTGACCACTCTGCCTTAAACTTATCTTATAGTTTGTTCTAGTGGATGAACCGTACTTCCTATGAGTCCATAGCGTCCAGTTTTTAAATTCATGAAAAACATGTTTCATAGTTTTAGGTCTTTTAATGTTATAAAAACATATTTTCCATAAAACACATAGCAGGTCACAATGAATATGTTTTAGGTGTGTAGAATTAAAGACCGGTTTAATATCCGTATTCCATTTGTTTAGGCATGTACACAAATAAGCATGTAGGAACATAATAAATAAAATAACATTAAATAAAAATGAGTAACAATCAATAATCCGAGTTCTCTACGAGTCTTCCCCAATTGGAGAACCATAAAACCCTCACTAGGTTTTCATCAAGTGCCTAGATCGCCCCATTCATCACAAATTAATGTGATTGAGTAGGTCTTATAGTCAGAATTTAGGAAACAAATCAAACTAAGAATTCAAAAGATCTATTTTTCAAAAATAAAAATATTTAGTTTCCAAAAATAAAATATTTACAAGACCTTTAAATAATTAGGAAGATTTTTTTAATCTTAAATAATCAAATTAAAAGAAGAAACAAATAAACTAAATTAACAATTAATTTTATTCCTCTTTTAATCCTATATTAACTTTTAATAATTAGTATGCAAGATCTAGCGATTTTCTTTATTAATCTTTATTAATTTATGGTAAAGATTTGCATATCTTTGTCATATTTACAATAAGACAAAAATAAAGAAAATAATCACAGCTTAATAATAAAAAATCAAATCTAGGCGTGTAACTAGACATAAAATTCGATTTTTAAGCGTGTAACCCTAGATGCCAAAACGAGTTGACTCGTGATGCTACTGTTGAGATTTATTAAATCTGACTAACCAATTTAGCCACGAGTGCGCAACGGATGGATCTAGTTATGGCAAGTAGGTTAACACATATTAAATAAGGAAAGCGTACATTTTGCGATTATTCTTGAATACAATAAGCGTCTAAAAACAAAAGCCTCTACGGTTGCTCCACAACAGTCAAGCAAGTATGTAAGAATTTGCTAGTCTTATCTTCACGAACAAACACCAAGTGTAATACCAAAACCAAACACACGGCTTGTGTTCCTTTTTGAAGTTGAACCAAACAAACCTTAATAAAGGTTTAAACCCTAATTTGTCACCTTTGAGGAATCACCAAATAACCACCACGCGTATCTTGAATTGTCAAGTAAGGAGATCAAGTAAAAGTGGGAAAACAAAACCCTAAAAGGTGTTTGGTTGAAATTGGTTATGGGAGAGAACCAAAATTCCTTTAGGGAATTCGGTTAGGGTTTTAGGAGAAAGGAAAGAGCACCAAAAACTTAGGTGATTGGAGAATGGATTAATTAAAGAATGAGGGATATGGGGTGTGTTTATATAGGCACCCCAATACCCTAAATCTTGTAGGAAAAGATTAGTATAATTACTATAATTAAAACAAATCTTTCTCCTCCTTTTCTCCTCTCTATAACCGGCCACAAACACCCCTTCTAGAACCTTTGTGGGTTTTGGCCAAACAAGGGATCCACAAGGTTCGGGTTTTCTCTAGTTTAGTCCCTTGGTTCTATATTTAGAATATATTATATAATTAATTAAACAAGTAATTAATTAAATAACTATTTAAATATAAATCATAAAGTAAACCATACTCTTCGTATTTAACGTGTGTGCCCCCAATAGGCTCACGTATTTCTAACGTATAACTTGCCGAACCGACTACTAAATTCCAACAAACTAGTGTTACCTAATTGCAATCTCATGAGTTTATAGCATACAATGCTCGTCAAGATAATAAGATAGCAAAAACAAATACTAAGCGCAATCAACCAATTAAATACTAAGTTATTTTAACAAGATTGATCTGCGTTCGATTCACAAAGTTTGTTATTGATTTGGTTTAGTGTAATACTAAACAGGGGCGAAACTATGTGTGAGCGATGTATGACACGTGCCGCATATGATTATCGCCGAGGCAATGTAATTTTTTTGAAATATTTTGATTCTTTGAAAGTACTACACACAGTTTAGTGTGGAAGTGCACTCAAATGAAAAAAAAGAGAAGTGTTTTTCAGATTTGTTTTTGAAAAAAAGAAAGCAAATGGAGGATGCAAAACTGAAGAAGATGAGGAATAGTATGAGTAACCTTTTTAAATAATAGAAGATGGTGAATAGTACAAGTAGTTTTTAATTAATATTTTGTAATTTTTTGTTTTTTTGCTAGTTTAATTTGTCGAGGTGCGTCTATGAACTTTTACTCGTATTTTTTTATGGGCCAGGGTTTGCACACTACTTAACTTTCTCATATTTTTTATTATCCACTTTATTGACATGACAATACAGTTTTTAATATTTTTTATGTTTCATATATTTTATCTTTTATTATTTGACTTTATCGTTTATGTTTCATATTTCTTTCTGGCAGTTTTACTCATTTTATTAATAGAACAAAGACAATTTTTATGGTTTTCGGCTTCATATTGTTTTTTTTAATACTTTTGACTTATTAAACCTTATAATTTATGTTTTGTTTTTTTAATTTTGTAATTTTATAATAAAAACAAAATTATATAAAACAGAAATTAGTTGTGTGTAAATCATAACTTGGTGGTGTGTAAACCTACCAAGTATTTTTAGGCTTCTTAGGTTCACACACTATCAAATTAGGATTCACACACTACCTAATTTTTATTATTATTTTTTAATTTTTGTAATTTTGTTTTTATTATAATGCTGCGAAATAAAAAATGAAACAAAAATTATAAAGTTTGATAAGTCAAAAGTATTAAAACATGAAGAATACAGAGCAGAAATAATAGACAATGTCTCTTGTTTGTTAATTAAAATAGTAAAACTGCTAAGCCCCAAAAACTGAGAAACAGAACCCATTTAGTCAAAATAGTAAAAAGAACAAAATATACAAGAACACGAAAAAATATTAAAAACTGTATTATCCTATCAATAAAGCGGACAATAGAAGATGTGTGAGTGCTAGGTGGTGTAAAAACTCAATAACCTATGTTTTGATAGTAAATTAATAGTAGAATGGGTGGTTGCATTGGGAGTTTAATCACACGAATTCTTTTTTAACAAGTCGTTTGGTTTGTTGACATAATCACAATGGGTATAGGTATCGGTATAAAGTGGAATGAGAATGAGTTAATTATTGCAAATATTGTTGTTTGGTTTAATTAATTAGGTTTGGTATCAACTAATAACAAAAGCTTCATTGTCATTTTTTATCATTTATATTGTGTATAAAAATATTAAGAATAAAAAGCAATAAAATAAAAGACATGCTTTTTACAGTAGACATCTCTATTCTTTATTCGTGAGTTATTTCATTTGTCATATTTATTTTTAATTCAAACACTAGAACTTTAGAAGATGGGAAGAAGATCACAACAAATTACAACACACGTACCACGCCTAAAATATAAATTTATAGTTGCAATTCTGATTTTTTTTTTCTACTCCAACTTGGCAACTACCATGCAGTTGGTGACTTTGATCCAACTCCGACCAGCAGTAAATGATTCTTGCTCTGAGTATGATCTTGCTATAATGTTTCTTGCTATTAATTGATTCTTGTTATGAATCATGACTAACTATAAAATAATACTTTGATTATGAAGAAAGAAGTAAAGGGGCAAAATGTAAATAGTTGATAGAAAATGTAAATAGTTGATAGTACAGGGTCTAATATGTAAATAGTTCAAAAGTTAGTTAGATTTATGTTTTCACTGTATAAAGTCCTGTTGTATCTTCATTTTCAATTCAGTTAATGAGAATCAGTTACACTTTTCTCCAATTCACTTTTTTTCACCATTGTTTACTTCACATGGTATTAGAGCAATGGTGATGTGTCGTTGTGTGGTGTTTATTTATGATAGTTCAAGTTTTAAATTTATATTTTGCCCACTTAACCAAAAACAACACTTTAACGGGCAGTGTACCTGGTCGGTGGTAGATTCGTGGTAAGTAGGGTGTCGAACACTTGAAGCGAGGTTAAATCTCTCAATTTATTTATATTTTGGTTTATCTAATCTAAGTCAAACCTATGCTAATCCTATTTTAGTACTAATCCTAATTCTAACAGGTCAAAGGGGGGTTTCAGCCTAAGAGACTGGCACGAGTTTGTTGGTGACTACAATCAATTCAAGACACTTTAACCCACACAAGAAAATTAACGGAAGATAAAAGAGCGATCGAGCCTTATGATAGAAAACTGTATTAGCCATCATTAATCCGATTAGAATGTTGGTTTGTTTATTCAGTGCAATGATTACTTATCTCGAAGAGGCATATCATTCTTAGACTTATGCGAGACTTCATCCTAAGACCTAGACACATTAATTCTGTCACAATTAAAGCATCCGCATAAAGCATCCTTATTACTTGATTATAATCTATCTTAGGGATTAAAGCAATGGTGATCTTGTTAAACCCTAACTCATAGAGACTTTACCCACTTACTGCTTAATGGTAATGTATACACTAGTAGTCAACTTTTCCAACTATCCAATGGAATCAGAACATTATTTGTTGAATTATCTAGATTCACCTACTAGTCAACATGTTCAATAAACCAAAGGCAATTTCCATTAACTAGTTAAGCCAGAAGTGTATCCTTAGCACGATTTGAAAAGGACAATACTTGTGATCCTATGATTCTGTATAAACTACTCTATGGAGAGCTGTCTCGGCATCTAGATTACTTGTTCCGTATCACTAAGTTGAATAATAGGTCGCATACAAAAGCACGTAAACAAGTATAAATTGATAAACATAAACAAGCATGCAACGATAAATTAAGCAATCGAGATATAAACAAAACCAAACATTCAGATCTTCATAATAATGGCTAATACCCGAAGGTATTAGCCTTTAAACATCATAATTAATAAAAGAGTAATTGTTTTAGCCAAGGTAAACTAACCGAGTTAACGAATGATACCAAAAGTACGTTACAAAAGTATAAGAAATTACACGTTGTCTTCTATGGATTGGAATGCGTTGCAAGACCTCTTCTGCTCTTTTTCTCCTCTGAAAATCGACTTTTATGGTTTAGGTATCAAGAATATGATTTAGCACACTTAAAACTCGTTTTTGAGTTTTGTATTTATAGGGTCTGGAAGTCGGTTCGATACGGCGTATCCAAGGGATTAAATACGGCGTACTGAAGTTTCTTAAAGTAGGGACCACGTTTGATATCTTCCAGAATATTCACATATTATATCTTCAACATGGCGTATTGACTTCTTCTGGATACGGCGTATTGATCTTCTTTCCTTTGTGGTCTTTGGGGGGGGTGTGTGTCCCATTTTTGGGGCGGGTGAGTGTAGACACGGATACGCCGTATCTTCCTTGATGGATACGGCGTATTGGTCTTCAGAATAGTAATCTTTAAAATATCTTCATTTAAGCTCCAAAATGCGCGCCTTTTGCTAATATTCACCAAGTACTCCATAATTACTGCAATTCTCAAATATAAACGATTAAGTAACAATTCTTTGCAATAATTATATAAAATGGGTTAAATACATGGGATAAATGATGCTATAAAATAGACGTTATTTGATGTCATCAAATATCCCCCCACTTGAATCCTACTTGTCCTCAAGTAGCCTTTAGAAGTCTATAAAAAATGTATCCCTAAGGATATTTTCCGTTAAAGCATTTATTTGATGATACGGTATTACATGAAAAACCAAACACCTTCCGAATTAGGAAGTAACACTATAAATCACTCAACTAATCTATGTGGTAACATGTAACTAATTCGCTCAATTGCTCGGTCGTGACGAGTATTCTATCATATGCTTGGCAAGGATACACATCTCCACCGCTAAAGCTAAGGAGTAACAATTTTATAAAGGCAAATATGGGTTTGTATGAAAAGGCTTAGAGTTGATTACTCTAACTAATCTTTATCGATACCAATATTCCAGGAGGGCGACAAAGACCACACATACACACCCGTAACGACGGGATAGACACATGTGACTGCTCACTCCCACCTTGAATAAGCTAAAGAGTAGGAATAGTAGAGTAATATAGGGTATGAATCTTCTAACTTTCACCAATAGTAATAAACCCACAGTAGCTGAAGACATGCATCTAGGCGTAACGACAAAATTGCATACACGCTCGATCACATCCTCACTTCAGCGTAAAACCTATGGTTATGGATTAAGAAAGGGAATTAATTTTTGTTAAATAAAAAACTACGAAAACAAATAGATTAAGTCTAAAATGCAAGTTGCTAGACACTTTTTCTCCGGACGTTACATGATAAGGGACATGACTATTTACAACGTCTCTATCATAGATCAAAAACAACAACCTAAGTTGGCGTTCCTGTAACGGTCAACTTCCCATTCATCCCAAACTTTACTTACTTTACAAGACAAGTGGCGATATCTTCCACTTTATACAATACTCTACATCGTCGATTTGTATCAACGAATAATCGATCCTTCGTGTAATTCCTTCGGTAGTTGCGAAACGATTATCTTTAAACTTTTTTTCTCTTTTTTGTTGCAATTTTTCTAATTTTTTTTGCTAATACTATACTACGAAACTCGGTGTAGTTTCATCTTCAGGATCATAATAATTCCGGATAGTTCCTTCGATAATTCCTTCATTCTTCAGACGTACCAATAATTGCGATGGTAGTAAAAATACATGAGTTTTGACTATAATATACATTTCCATTTTCAATGTGCAAATTTCTTCCAATCGTACCAAAATAGATACACGACTCGGGAAATACAAACTTTACACTTTAAGCAACTAGCAACTATAAAATAAACTTAATCTAACAGGGTAGGCTAAGGTGTAAAGGTGTAACGAAACAAATAATTGGTGTTTTCCTAAAGGATTGGCTCTACGGGTTGTTCTAGGGGTATCTTACTCTTAAAGTGGGAGTAAATAAAGGGTTTATATAGGGGTTAACTAACCAGTGTAGTTAATTAATAAGCAACATGTAAAAGCGTTTTGGGTGTAATCCTAAAATTTACCAATTTAAACAAGTTACTCCATCTAAATCTATAGTACTCATTATTGCGGTCTCGAATATATATATCAAGCCAAGTTCTAAAGTCTACTACATCATCGGCACACTCATATTTTTTGGAATTTAGGTAAACATTTGGAAACAGATAAGGTTGAATCCTCACAATATCTAATAAGGGTTATTGTATGCGGGTTATGTATCAAGTAATTTCACAAAAGTATGCTTGAAATTTTTTTAAATTTAAGCATAATTTAAGCCTTTTAGTATGAAAAATAGGACAAGTAAACATTCTTATTCCATCCCCCCATTTGAATTATACAACGTCCTCGTTGTATAGATAAAACATTATATACGGGAATTTAAAAAGAATTAGAATGAGAAACTCCCTTGATATTTGCTCGGTAGATTCTCCATGTTGAGTTATTGAGCAAGATTATGTTGAACAGCCGCCTTGAAGTTTCAAGACTCCAACACTTCAAAATCTTCCAGATTTGTAAATTCTCCACCAATATTCGTCGATATTCTTTGCTTCCAAGGTCCTGTATAAAACATAGGAAAAACGTGTGCATTCCTATCTTGGTACCTACGGTTAATTTAAACTAAACTAAACTAACTAAATACGGTTCAGTATGGTGAATACGTTGTATCATGTGCATGAATACTCCGTATTGCCAGATCTAACAATAATGTTTTTAAAGTGCATAAAAAGTAAAGACTGATAACGTCTAAACAATCAATACGCCATATGGTATGGAGCGGATACGCCGTATTAAATAACAATCCGGGTTGTCTTTCGGGAATCACTTTTGTTTACAGCGAAGTCTTTAAGTTAGACTTTTCTCCAGCTTCTCCACATTTGAAATCATCTCTCCATCTCATGCACGCTAATGTGCCCGCATGTGAGCCATTCTTCCGTCTTCGCATTTCGAATGTAATTGGGTCCTAAGTTCAATACTCCTTTGTAGAACCCCTTTAGCTTTTGGTATGCATGCGAGATTCCATTTATTTTATCTTTCTCACTTACCTTCAGTAATGGTGGAATTTTGTTGCATTGCTCATTAGTGTGGTATTTAAACCTCGAATGTGATCGCACTATTTGGTAAGTTACTTCATCATCATTATTGTAAATGGTAATTATCCCTTCGAACCTTTTTGCATTAATCCCAACTTCTCTCAAAAACAGTTCGCCAAAAATAACATCGCCCATTCCTTCATCACGATAATCATCCATATTTTCTAAAACTGCAAAATTCGTCATCACAGAAAAAGTTCCAACAAAGATAGGTATGTTCATTAAAGCTCCTACTACATTGTTTCCCTTGTACTCTAATTTCTCTTTCATTATAGAATTATGAAACTTTTTGGACATCACATTGACATACAATAATGGGAAAAAGTTAGCGTGTGAAAATTCAAATCCTATCATGCAATAAAATTTTAAGTTGTAAGCATAATCTATATGGATTTTCTTATCATAGTCACAATAACTAGGGTAATCATCAATTCTAGTATTAAGTTCATCATCCCTAGTTCTAAATTCCTCAATTACCTCACCTTCCTTAATGGTGGGCATCAAATCATCTCCTTGATTTCTTCTAAGCTCAAATGGTTTATTTAGATCATTTAATTTAATGTAATCCTCAATGAAAGGGTCTAATGACCTATTTAACACCAAAGTCTCTCCCATTAGCCTAGCTTATAAATCAAGATCCATTCTTTCTCTTAAACTTAGCATGTAGACCCTTTTAATTAAACTACTAGCAGGTTTAACACTTGTGGAAAGATCATTTCTTACCCGAACCTTAAAGTAATTTTCTTTTGTCAAAATTTCAATTCTTAGCATGGGCGGTAGACAAAAATGGTATTCCGAGGATCAAGGGACACTTTGATATCTTTGGGGCATATCTAGAATTATAAAGTGCTACAGGGAAAGTAAATTTACCTATTCTCTACTAGTAAATTTTTTTAGCCTTTTCTTTTTGCGAATTTCACAGTCATGTCTGCTAATTCAACTCGTTCACTTAGTTGGGAGCTAATTCGACTTATATAAGTTAGGTAGGTTAAAGTGAGGATAAAATAATGTTTGATCCTAAGTCATCAAAGGGCATTATCGAATTATTAATATTTAATACAAAGAAAGGTAAAGTGTAAACTCCCTGAGGTCCATGGGTATATATCCTTTTTGGGTATGGATTATGAAGCTTCTGAGTATAAGCTTCTGAGAATTTTGGTCACATATGATCTCTTATTTTCTTCACAGTTAGATAACATTATATATGATTGGAATTGGAATCAACATTTGTATTTTCCGTTCTTCAAGTGTAGGGCTATTGTCCAGTGGACGCACGGGTATTGGAATGATCCAAATTATGGCGTATGGGGTATGAATCAGCTTAATGGTAGTGAATCGACTTGACTTTATCTTTCAGGTTCGCTTTTGTAGAGCTTGGTAGACTTACTAATTCTCTGTCTGTAAGTAACCTTGCTCAAATTTGCCTTGATTTGGATTTCTAAAGTTTATTAGATGCTCTTGGCTTTCGAATGTGCAAGCATCTGTCGAAGCTTGGATTTCTTTAATCAAATTGGAGTTTTGTTTATGTCTCTTTGTTGATTCACTCATGAATTTGCTCAGGGTATCTTCCATAGATTGCCTTCGTTCTTGGTACAAAGGATTTGCATTGTTCCTTTGATAGAATCTCGGAGCTGCTGCTCTATATCCCCTTCCTTGAAAAGGTCCACCAAATTACGTGTAGTAAGCTTCTTCTAGTGTTTTCCCTCCTTCTTTCAGCGGGCAATCTTTGATGTAGTAGGGTCATTTGCATTGTTCGCATCCAATTTGAGCAACATAGACTTTTTCATTCACTTTCTTGATCTCTCTTCCAAGATTATTTAGTTGTGCTTGTATAGCTGCCAATCCATCAGAAGTTTTAAAACTTCTTGATACCTAGATGTTCCTATTCATTGCACTTTCTGTGGTGTATTCAGCCATTTTTAGATGGCTAATTTTGCTTAACAGTAGTTTTTTGATGGTATTGCACCCTCTTCGAGTGTCAAAGAATTTGTCAAGTAGGATGCACCACATCATTTAGAACAAGTTAATCCCCTCTGATCTCTGTTAATAGTGTTGTGGATGAAGCTTCATCTAAGAGTTCGAGTTCTTTAAATCGCTCCCATGCTTGGTAAAGGTTTTCATCTGGTTCTTGCTGAAAGTTGTTGATTTCCTCCATCTTCTTTGTAGTTCGAGCATGTGGGCAATATTTGTTTAGAAATTTTGTTTTAAGATAATCCCAAGTTGTAATCAAACCAGTTGGTTTGTTTCTTAGCCAAAAGCTTGTGGCTCCAGTCAAGGACATAGGGAATGCTCTAAGCATCACTTGGTCTATAGTGATATTTGGAATGTGGAATAGATCGACGATCTCAAGAACTTTCTCAATGTGTTCGTTTGCATCTTCATAATCCGAACCGCTAAAGGTGTTAGTACGTAGTTTATTGAGAAATTGGCCCTTCAGTTCAAAGTTATCATTGTCTTAAATTTTGGGCCTAGCAACCCCTGATCCATAGTCAGCTCGGGTCTTGCTCATGTACTGTTCTATAGTTTCCGCCATTGTTTCCACTTCTTCTTCCTCTGAGTATTCTTGGTCAGAAAATAAATTGAAATCAGGCGATCTCAATTCGTCAAGACTTAATGTCTTGAAGTGCCTCCTAGATGATCGAAATTCTCGTTCAGGTTCTTTGTAAGGTGTGAATAGTTTGCTAGTTGAACTCCTTGTCATGCACTATCTGCAACAAGGGATAAACAATCAGTAGGATAGGCTCTTTTGGATAGAAGATTTTTTATCACAGAAATCAAATAAGAAAACTAAGGATTATGATTCTGTTCTAGATGATTGATACGTCGTATCTAATGGAAGTGGATACGCCGTATTAATCTGTTGAATGAATACGCTGTATTGGACCTCTTGAGTGGATACGCCGTATTAATCTAATGGAAGTGGATACGTCGTACCTAGATGTTCCATTATGCCATTTATAAGAGTATTCAGCCATTTCTTAGATGGCTATTTTTGCATCAGCAGTAGTCTTTGATGGTATTGTACCTCTTGAGTCAAGAATTTATCAAGTAGGAATTCCTAATCCATTATAGAACAAGATTACCTCCTGCGTCTCCGTTAAATCGTGTTGAGGACACTTCATCAAGAGTTCTTTAAATCGCTCCCAAGCTTGGTAAAGGTTTTCATCTGGTTCTTGCTGAAAGTTGTTGATTTCCTCCATCTTCTTTGCAGTTCGAGCAGGTGGGTAATATTTGTTTAGAAATTTTGTTTTAAGACCATCCTAAGTTGTAATCGAACCAGTTGGTTTGTTTCTTAGCCAACGGCTTACGGCTCCAGTCAAGGACATAAGGAATGCTCTAAGCATCACTTGGTCTATAGTGATATTTGGAATGTAGAATAGATCGACGATCTCAAGAACTTTCTCAATGTGTTCGTTTGCATCTTTATGATCTGAACCGCTGAAGTGTTAGTACGTAGTACCTTGAGAAATTGGCCCTTCAGTTCAAAGTTATCCTTGTCTTCAATTTTGGGCCTAGCAACCCTTGATCCATAGTTAGATCGGGTTTTGCTCATGTACTGTTCCATAGTTTCCGCCATTGTTTCCGCTTCTTCTTCCTCTGAGTATTCTTGGTCAGAAAATAAATTGAAATCAGGCGATCTCAATTCGTCAAGACTTAGTGTCTTGAATTGTCTCCTAGATGATCAAATTCTCGTCAGTTCTTTGTCAAGGTGTGTTATGTAGTTTGCTAGCTCTGTAAATCATAGTCATGCACTTCCTGCAAACTAAAAGGAATAAACAATAAGTAGGGATAGGCTCTTTGGATAGTTATTTTTTTAGCTGGGTAATCAAATAATAAAAATAAGGATTATGATTCTGTTTCTAGGGGGGGGTGGGGGGGGGGGGGGGGGGGGGGGACTCTTATATAATGACGACTGTTCGATACGTCGATCTCATGGCAGTGGATAGCCTTATCTAATCCTGTTGAATAAATATGCTATTATTGAGACGTAGAGTTGGATTACGCCGTATTCATGGTAGGGGATACGCCGTACTTGAGTTATCGACCAGAACAGTATATTAGCCAAACAATTTAAAGTAAACACACAAATATATCAAAACAAACCAAATTAAACTAACAATTAACAAAATAAATATAGTATATATTAGATATTCACTAATTATTTAACACGACTCGTAAAGGTTAGATCTAATTCTAATGTTAAAAAACCAAAAAATATAAATAAAAATTCAAGATTTAATTTTTACTCCCGGCAGCAGCGCCATAACTTCATGTGTCGTGTGTGGTGTTTATTTATGATGTTCAAGTTTAAAATTTATATTTGCCGACATTAACCAAATAAAACAACACTTTAAACGGGCAAGTGTACACTGGTCGGGTGGTAGATTCGTGTTAAAGTAGGGCATCGGTAACTTGATACGCCGAGGCTTTAAAATCTCTAAATTTATTTATATTTCTGATTATCTAATCTAAGTTAATATCTAATCTAAGTCAAACCTATGCTAATCATATGTCATTTTTAATGCCTTAGATCTCTTATTTGGAATGAACACATCTATCACGGTGCCGTAATCGCTGCACACCTTCTAAAGATCCCTATTAGTGCTGTCATAAGGAATTGGAAATAAACACCGTTTTTAAAACCTTGGAGGTTTGATCAAATTTGGATTGAAGGGAGTTCTGGTTTCGAAACCCCATAGGCGAAAAGCGAGAAATAAAGGAAACGGAAACGAAAATCGAATTAAAAGAGTACAAACAAATCTAAATCCTAAGATCCCAGGATGAGAAAAACGCCTAACACGCTCGATATGAGATTAATCATTAGAATGATTGATCCCAATTTCAAGGGTTATAACGATTTCAGACACCAAAGATGAAGGGGATCAGATTGATGGATTGGGGGAAAATGGATGAAGAGGATCAGATTGATGAATTGGGGGAAAAAATTTGTCATCGCGCCATGAATATATCTTTGGGGATCAAGATCCTCTCAAGTTATAGTCAAACATGATAGATCATGTTCACCAATCACAAATAAGATAAGTGCATAAAACATTTTCTTTTAGTAAAAAACATGAGCCCACTAATTCATTAACTCTCACAATAAGACTAACATGATGAATCATGTTTGACCATAACTTGAGAGGATCTTGATCATATCTTTGGTGTTACTAAAATATTATATGGTCTTATTTAGTTATATGTAAATTACTTAATTAAATATATCCATTGATTATATATAAACTACTCAAGTATTTCATTTGAATATAGTATAGTGAACAAACAATACCAAAATTTTATTAAAATGTGAGTGGTGTTGTTAACATAAAAATTTTACTAGACAAAATGATCACAAGTCATTCTTCCTTTATAGAGTTAACAAGCTGTTTCACCGAGTTAACGAATGATACCAAAAACTGAACGATTACAAAAGTATAAGAAATTACATGTTGTCTTCTATGGATTAGAATATGTTGCAAGACCTCTTCTTTTATGGTTTAGGTATCGAGAATATGATTTAGCACACTTAAAACTCGTTTTTGAGTTTTGTATTTATAAGGTCTGGAAGTCGGTTTGATACGGCGTATCCAAGGGATTGGATACGGTGTATTGAAGTTTCTTGGAGTAGAGACCACATTTGATATCTTCCAGAATATTTACATACTATATCTATAATACGGTGTATTGACTTCTTCTGGATACGGCGTATTGATCTTCTTTCTTTTGTGGTCTTTGGTGAGTGTAGGCACGGATACGCCGTATCTTCCTTGATGGATACGGCGCATTGGTAGTCAGAATACTAAATCTTCAAAATATCTTCATTTAAGCTCCAGAATGCGCGCCTTTTACTAATATTCACCAAGTACTCCATAATTATCGCAATTCTCAAATATAAACGATTAAGTAATAATTTTTTGCAATAATTATACAAAATGGGTTAAATACATGGGATAAATGATGCTATAAAATAGACGTTATTTGATGTCATCATAGCACCTCACATAAGTGTTTGGATTCTCTCTTTCACTCGGATGTATAATGAGTTATAACAATATAGGAAATGGGAAAATAACACTCATTACCTGTCGTAGCATATAAATTACCATAATCTTGATAAAGGATCAAACCTCCACCACTATGGCGTAAGCACCCACGAATTACTATCAAAGAGGTTTTTAAAGGGTTGTGATGTATAGATGTATGTTAACTGGAAACAAAAATGGATGAGATATATTTGGGTGACTTTGGGGTGAATTTGGGTGGTGGTGGGTTAATTATTATACACGAATACTTGCGAAGGCGTTGCTAAGCCAAGACTCGACCACACTTGGACTAAGATATACAAAACTCTACATCAAACTCTTTTCTTTTTCTTTTCTAGCTCTTTTTAAACATAAACATAAACATAAGCAAGATGGTAGCCCGTATATTTTTTTCACTTTTTATATATTTTTTCGATCTTTTTTATTTCTCTTTTTTTCATACACTTTTGCTATGCCATCTGCTGAAACATAAATACATGACATGGGGTTTATAAACACACCCTTACACTTGATTTTTTAATACTCAATGACAAAAACTAATCTAATGACCCGAATTGAAAAGATCAACAAACATGGAGTGTATAAAGCACGATATTAATTGACTTCTTCCCCCATTTCTCCATAAAATAAAAACTATCATGAGTCCCAATCATCCTAAAATTATATACACTAATAAAAGACTCGACTTAGCAACCACGCACTCAAGCAAATAATTAACCGGGTTTAACAATAATGTACTAAAAGCGAGTACATACAAGGAAGGCTAAGGCGATTTGGGTGTAACAATTGGTGTTAGTTTAAGCAATGCTCTTCATTAATAATCCGGAATCCACTAGAAAATTATGAGAACCGCGAAAAGGATAGGCTCGGAGGTGTGTACTAGAGGTATCTTGCACTAAAAATGAGTGCATAGCAAGGGTGTGAGGATAGTTATATGATCATGGAGACCATAATAACAAATACATGTTTAAAATAGGGTTTATCATAGTGCCTCTTATCATTTAACAAATCCTAATCACACGAATACGATCTCACTTGCGGTCTCAGGATGAATCACAAAATCAAGTTCTATTATTTAATATACTACCGGTACACTCTCATATAATTTTAAACCGATATCAATGCTCCAGAAAAGGCGACAAAACCATATATGCACGAACAAATCAATGAACGCGACATAGATGATTGCTCATTCCTTAACTGGAGAAAGCTAATGGTAAAAATTATCTTAAGCACCAAAGATGGGTGCCTAAATTCCTAAAGATCTAGGGGTGAACCTCACATTTTTTGGGTAGGATTTTTTTGAGTGATAAGGTTTTTGTGATAGTCATATAACTCCTATCCTCGAGACGCTATTAATACTTGGTTTTCATCGGTATGTGCCACAAAAAAAATTAAATTTGGGTCAAAGTTACCTTCTACGCTATGTTTCAGTATATTACACATCATTTAAAGGACAAAGCAAAGGGAAATGAAGGAATAGTTTCTAAGGATTATTTCCCCATACACTTATTTTGAACATTGTCCCCAATATTCTTAAAAGTGCCCGTAAAACGAATAAAGGGAAAAGAAAAAGGCAAAAAAACTAGTATTCCTCTGGTTTTGCTGAATAATGGAGAAGAAACAACCGGCTAAATCGTCATCCAAGAATCATCCACATGAAACTCCTAAGAACTCTCGGGCTTCTTCTCATCAAATATATCCTACAAATCAAAGACAAGAAACAACTATACCTAGCATAAAATTCGGCGGAATGATAATATACAATGTAATGATTTAAGGTTTAGACACTATGAAAGCAATAAAGATAGGATGAACGTTTTAATGTAATCGTGTTTTTCTACAAGTTTGTAGGAAAATTACAAATTCTGGAAATTATACAAGATTAATTTTTCAAAAATTAAAAAAATACGTAGTTTACTGTAGCTGGGCTGGCGACGCTGTCAGGAAAAATCCTGACGTCGTCTCCAAACACTGTAAACAATTTTTTTTTCGTTTCTTGGAAAAAAATTTGCACGCAAATCCTATTAGTTATTTCCTACAAAAATTACTGCATAAACCATAAAAATAATTAACATAATCATATGACTCAAAATAGACACACAAGACACTCATAAATGCATGAAAATAAAAGATGTGGTTGCCTCCCAATAAGCACTTTTGTTTATTTAACGAGTCTTGTAAGTAGACTCGGAGTCACACGCCTAGAGATCATGAAGGTGATCCAAGTCGATGATCTCGCTTGGATTCTCCTTTTCAAACAACTTCCTAGTGGTGGGAACTGATTGAAAAGTCTTTTTAAATCTTTCTCCGTCAGGGTCAATCAATTCAATCCTAATGTGTTGGCACCGTCTCTTTCTTTTGGTGGCCTATTCTAGTCTATTTTCTCCTTTATTAACTCTTCCGACTCCCACATGTTTCCTTTAAGATTGATGGGTAGGGCTCCTAAGAATTCTACCATATTTCTAAACACTAAGATATCCTTAAAGGGGTTGAGTTCGGCATCTCTAGCAATTTTCCATTCTCTGGGCAAATGGTAATCCAAGTCTTTTCTAGCATAAAAAGGGGGTTGGGCACCTATACCATCCGTACTAGGTCGTGGTCCATAAGACTCTATCTTACCTAAGGTAGTCCAATAGGGCACTTCTTTACCTCTTAGGTCGATTTCTTTTACTCCAAATACTGACCTAGTAACTCCGTCTCCTACCGCTATTTTGGCTTTTTTACAATCTATCATGGCGCTAGCGGTTGCTAAGAACCCTCTTCCTACGAGTAAAGGGGTTGCGGGGTTCTTTTCTATGTCTATAACATAGAAGTCTTCTAAGAGTTTTAACCTTCCTATGTGGAATTCTACATTTTTGACAATTCCTACGGCATAGGAATTAGTTTCGTTGGCTAACCCAAAAACATGATCGGTCTCTTCTAGTAATCCAATTTTAAGCTTTTTGAAGAGATATAATGGGATTAAATTCACACAAGACCCCAAATCAGCTAAGGTATCAAAAGGCTTAGAGTCCCCTAGTCTACAAGGCAAGGTAAATAATCCAGGATCCTTTATTTTTTTAGGCATTTCGCCTTGAATGAATGCGGACCCATTCTTACCTAACTCTAAACTCTCCACATACTTATCAAGATTAGCATTATACATTGGAGCATGAGCTATGACTTCAAGAACCAGTAAGTTAGGATGCAAATCTTTAAATTCATCTTCTAGAGTTTGTTCGAGTTCTTTGATTTTTGTGATCTAATTTCATTGACCGTTAATGTTTTAACTTTTGATTAGTCTTTTGTGATTCATTTGTATGTTTGGAACATGTTTTAATAGCATTGATCGAATTGTGGATATAAGATGAACATTTGGGGTCTTCCAATAGGTAAGAACGAGCAGACAAAACCAAAGAGGTAGAGTTAACATTCAGTTTTAGGTTCTTGACCGTATCACTTAGGAGTGCTCCCGTCATTCGATCATTGATGACCTTCAAGAATGTGTCAATTTTATTGGTCATCTTGCTTTGTTGTTGTTTGGAATCGGCTTCAAACTTAGACAATCTAGCGTCTTGAGATGCCATGAAGTTAGACACCAATCCTTCGAGATTGATTGATTATTGAAATTTTAAGGATTGTTGTTGAAGGGGGTGGCTCGGGAACAAACTGTAGGTTGAGAATGATTAGGTGGGTTTAAAAATTTATTTTAAGAATTTTTAGGTTGCCTCCACCTAAGGTTTGGGTGACTTTTCCCTGACAGATTATAGGTGTCATAAATGTTATTTTGCTCGGGTTTGAAATTGAACCACTTGCCTCCCGCTTTGTCGGTATGTGAGGATTCATAATCGACAAAAGTTTGCTCGGGATTTTCCATACAATATTAAGTGTCGTGGGGACCACTACAAATCTCGCATAAAGAAGCGATTTTATTCACTTGAATGGATGATTTAGGATCAAGATGAGCTTCTATCAAGCATTGGACTTGATTTTTGAGCTCAATGAGACGAGGGTCGGATGTACTCAGGACATCTTGAGGCAAAGAGATTGCCTTGACCGGTTTAGCGAAGTCCTTTGGGTCATTCCAACTTTCATTATCATAGAGGGCAAGGTCCTCTAATAGTGCCCAAGATTCTTCGGCGTTCTTGTCCTGAAGCTTGCCTTTGGCTAATTGGTTGATGGTTCGCCTTGTGGCGGGATTGACATGGTCATAGAAGATTTGGACTTGGAGCCAAAGATCAATGTCATGGTGAGGGACTTTTTGGAGTAAGTCCTTGAAACGAGTCCATGTTTCGGAGAGAGATTCACCCTGATGTTGTTTAAACATCAAGATGTCATTTTGAAGTTTAGAAGTCCTTCCTAGTGGAAAGAATTGAGCAAGGAAACGATTAGTGAGATCCTCCCAAGTGGAGATGGATCCCATGGGTAGACGTTCAAGCCAACTGCTAGCTTGATCGCGATGGGAAAATTGAAATAAACGCAGGCGCGTCTTTTCCTATTTGCAACATCAAGGTCAAGTGAGTCCACTAGTTTTTGAAAATCCTTAAGATGTTGGTTTGGATCCTCGGACCGAAGTCTGTGGAAGGAGCATCCGTTTTGCACCAACCGGATGGCTCGCAGAGGCACCACATTGTTCCCATCGGGAAGTTCAATGGTGTTTCGATAGCCCTCATGGCTAGGTATGGAATAATCTCCTAAGGTATGGATAGGATTTTCGTCTCCCATGGTGGTCAACGAAAAGATTTACAAAACAGGAGGAACGAAAAAAAGATAGACTACATGAAAGTTAATCAAAATCTCACTTGATAGGAATCAAGCGAGTAGACCTAAGCTAAATAAAATTCCAAACCTAACTATTCCTCAGCAATGGCACCAAAAACTTAATGTGGGTTGTTGCGAACTCACAAAGAGTTTTATAACTCCCTAGGTAGTGTACCTAACCGTTGTAGTGTAGTATAGGCAAGACTCGGGGGTTGTTATCGTTCTCTAGGGGAATAGGTTAGGAATGATCGAACTAAATGTAACTAAGGTCTAAGGGATTGAAAGAATATTATTTTGTATTTTTATATTTTTAGAAAGCAGGTAAATTCTCGGTTTTAAAAGGGTTTGATTTTAAAACTAATTAAACTATAATTAAATCTAAACTACTTGTGGGAAACTTGATAGGTAAATAAAAAGTGTTTACTTAATTATGCAGGATCCTTAGTTTGCTTCTTCTAATTCTATTGCTTTGTCACACTTGTGATGCGATGTGTAAATATTTCCTAATTCATGGACGAATTACACGAACCCGCCATCTATGTAATATTCCATTAAGGCAATGCACAAGTAAAGTAGTATGAAGAGCATTACAAGTCCCCTGAGAGTAAATTACGTGCATTAAAACACTTAAAATGTGATCATCCATAGATGGGTAAGGTAGTATGAAGACTGTTACTGATGGAATCCTTTTTACACAATCACGTTTCCCTAGACTTCTATGCCAATGTAATATTTTATGGCTAATTTTCTAAATCCTAACGCGCACATCTATCAACAAGAAGCAATATTAAAGAGATCTACAAACTAATTGACATGCAATCATAAGCAAACAGAATAAGGTCTAGCCTACCATGTTAAGAAGAAGCGAAGAACAGTAATTAATCAGACAACACATAGACATATTGAAAGATTAAAAGATAAAGAACTTCACTAATCAAAACATGGAATTTAGGTGGTTACAAAGGGGTTTGAGAACCCAAAAAATGACCTAACTACTGCTGGTAATCGTAGTCTAATAAAGACTCTCGAGTTCCACACACAAAACCCCAATTCTGAGTTTGTATATATTGAAAAGAATCACGACGGCGTCGCAAGAATCCTGATGCCGTCGCTTCGCCGAATCTTCTAGGGCTTCTTTAAGTCGGTTACATTCTGACGCCATCTCAAATATCCTAACGCCATCTCTTTAATATCCTGACGGCGTCGCCAATATTTTTGATGCCATCTCCAGCCACTATACACATTTTCTTCATCGACTTTGGTGTAAGAGTTGTAATCTTATCCATTTCTTCCTCAAATGAGCCCAAGTCACGTATCTTTCCTCCCAATGCCATCCAAGTGCTAAAAACACAAAAAGAAACGATTAAGCACGTATTTTAGAGATTGTTGCATGATTTAAGGGGTTAAATGACCCCGAAAAAGTATATAAAATGACACCTCATCAAACATCATTTGGGAAAAAGGATAGATTCGATCATGAGAAGGAGAAAAATGTAGTATTAATTCTACCACGGTGTAATAGGTGCGGTAAGAACCATGTTAATGAATGTAGAGCGGGTATGAAAGGATGTTTCTATTTAAAATTTAGTAATTAAACTTTTATTAATCACCTCATTTTCTAAAAATAATGTTTTGCCAAATTTGACACCTTTAATTTTATTTTTTTTCTCTACCAAATTTATCAAAATTTGACTTTTTTTCAATTTTGGCTTCCTATTAGTCAGTAAGACTGCTCAATTTTCATTTATGAAATCAAGTTCTCTTAATTGGTATAATTAAATAATGTTCAAAGATTATATGGTTCATTTTGTATACTGTATTAGATAAAAGATATAAATATGTTACAAACACCCACACCTCATGTATCAAACTGGAAATATACATTGCGTGAGTTTTAACGGTTGGTTAACAAACTTTGTAACAAGCAGCATTTTTTAAACAACCCCATCTTTTCCCCGCCTAAAAACACAAAACCTAAAATCAAAGAAGGAAAGAAAGAAAGAATCAATGAAATTGTATTGATATTGTAAAGAAGGCAATAATGGCAAGAGAGAGAGAGCGAGATATAGGAAGAAAAACCATAACCAGTTATCAAACCAGAACCAATCACCAAACCAGTTGAAGCTCCGTAGAAGAATGCGTTATCATTGCCTACAAGGTATCATTCTCGTGAAATTAACCATGTATAATTGCATGTGTTTTCATATACTTATTCACAGATCTAATTATTGGGTTTGGTGTTTTATTAATTGTTTTGTGTATCTTGTAACTTAATATATTGAATTGATTTATTTGTTTGTTACATTTCGTGTTTTCTTGAAAAAATATGTGAAGTTGTTGCTTTGGTTTTTAGTTATTATATACGACCTATATATATATAGAGGTTAGGGCCTTTAGGGTTGCTTGGGTAACCTATTTTGAGGCCATAATAACATATTAAGATTTTCATGGTGTTTTAATAAGCTTATTCTTATAGGCCTATCACTCTTTTAAGGAAGAAATAAGCCATTAAACAAGAGCTCCCAAAATGGAGCTTTTTGAAAATGTATATTCGCATTTTAACTTAAGTTTAGCCAAGCAACCCTTTAGAGATTTAATCTTTTAGGGAACAAATTTATAACTCTTATATCAAAACTGTAAATATGAAGCTTATCTTGTGGCCAGAAGATATTTTAATTTGTATGTCAGTAATTGTCTAATCATGATTAATTGCGGCACTTGAATGTGTCCATACCATACAGGGCCGGATTTCGGCATGTGCAAGGTGATCAACGGCACATGACCTCTAATTTTGAAGCGACCTCGGATTCTTAAAGGTTAAAGTGGTGTATAAAGTCATTTTTGGATGATTTTATCATGTCATATGTGTTTTACGATTGAAAGTATACGTTTTATATGATTATTGAAAGAAGAAAAAAACGAAACTAATGCTTGTATTTTAATGGACTTTGGGTGTGAACCAATGATGGATAGGGAAGACGGGGAAGATGACCAATATGGTATATTTATGAGACCCATTGATTTATTTTCTTTTTAACTCTATTACTATCATAAAGTTTCTTTTTAACCCCTTAACTTTTCATAATTTCTAAGCCTAACTTTGTTTATATATAGATGTGATTCATAAGTCTTAATAAGAGACTAGTCTAAAATTTAACAAAATCTTATAATTTCTGTAAATACTACTTTAAAAACCAAATGACTTTAAGTAGAAAAATTTATACAATGTATTTATAGTTGAAAAATAACGTAACACAACGTTAAAAATATATCTAAAGTGTAATGTAGAATCAATCAAAGTAAACCTTGGCTATCTAAGTGTACATAGTTATATTTTTCCGTGATTAAGGGCCTCAATAAAAATTTGACACAAGGTTCTCAAAATTCATGAGACGGTCGTGATACCATATGTTTTTTGTTTGTAGAATAGATATGGTCCTTGAATCATAGTGAGTTGGTCTATACTTCTCATGTGCTTAAAATTAGGTCTGAATTTATACGTTATTTTGATGAAATCTGTATAATTCTTTATTTTTCTTTATATGTTATATGTAGGGTTGTAAATGAACTGAACGTTCAGCGAACATTTCATGAACCGTTCGGTAAAAAGTTCGTTTATGTTCGTTTATTTACTAAATGAACGAACATGAACAATATTTTACGTTCATTTAGTTAAATGAACGAACATGAACAAAAGTATCTTTCGTTTATTTATGTTCATGAACGTCCGATTATGCGTTTGTTAAAGTCCGATTATGTCATTTTTATGCTTATGTTCATATACTGGTATGTGCTTAATTACACATACCTTTTTCCATTAAAAACGGACTTAAATGACCAAAAACAGACAAAAACTGCCAAATATATGTTTGTTTTGCATTCATATTGTGCAGGAAACGGATATCTCACAAAAGGACGAAAAACAAAGCCAAAAACAACAAAACTGAGCACGGAATGGAAAAGTGTGAAAAGACAAAGTCAAATCGAAGCCAAAGTCAGTCAAAGTCAATAAAAAGTCAACCCCGACAAATTCAACGTCAAAAGAAAGCCAAAGCAAAGAAAAATATAACTTGAGGGACTGAAATTGCCAAATCCCAAAGTTATATTACAAAGGAAACAAAGACAAGGGCTGAATTTGCAATTTAGAGAGATATAAGGTTGAGGGGGCATTTCTGCCAAACCCTCAACCTTGTATTACCACAAGGACGAATTTTGCAGACGAAAGAATATGGTTGAGGGACCATTGTTTCCAACTAACCAAAGTTGTACCCTGTTACCCTTATAACTCCCATTCCCGCCATTTTTAAACCCACCACAAGTCACATGCCCATCTCCCACCTTTTACCCTGCATCCCAATCAAAACCCCATGGTTAAACATCCCTCTCCCCCTCCACTACCACCATAACCCAAGACTATTGCCAACTTGGCAATCTCACTATTTTCGAGCAAAATCAAGGGTTGAGATGACAATCCAAAGAAGCACAGGACTTAATCTATGGCCAAGGATTGATTTTTGAGTTTCACTCTCACCAAACTAGCACAAATGTGCCTTTGTGTCTCAGAGAAGAAGCACACAACAATAATATGAAGATTTTGGGGTTCGGGTATAAATACCCACCCCTTGGAAGCCATGAAGCATCTCTCAATTTTAGCATTTTTTATAATTTTTATGTTTTTTAGTTAAATCCAGCTTGTACTTTCAATTTAATGTACTCTTTTTATTCAAGTTAATGAAAAATCAAGTTTTTCCCAATTTCTTATTGCTAGCTTAATCTTTGTTCTAACTACTGAAAAAGGTCTCTCAAGGTTTTAAATTCATTATATAAAGCTGCTGAAAGCCATAAGCTTCTTTATAGCTTATTTGATCTTTAAGTAAAAATAATAGGTTTGACCATAAAAGTCAAATAAGCAAAAGTATGGAGACGGGTCAATTTTGGATAGACCCATGGGTTGAAATATGGTCAGAGATATTTGGACTAGGGGTGGTTAGGACTAAGATTTAGGTTCCCTTTAACTTTGGACCTTTGTAAGTTTTCATTCTTAATTTTTTGCATTTCTTTTAATATTACTGTTCATATGCTTAATTTCAGCTTATTTGTGCTTAGTGCTTAATTAAATGTGGTCATTTAATTAAGATTTAGGTTCCCTTAAACTTTGGACCTTTGTAAGTTTTTATTCTTAATTTTCTGCATTTCTTTTAATATTACTGTTCATCTGCTTAATTTCAGCTTATTTGTGCTTAGTGCTTAATTAAATGTGCTCATTTAATTAAGATTTAGGTTCCCTTAAACTTTGGACCTTTGTAAGTTTTCATTCTTAATTTTCTGCATTTCTTTTAATATTACTGTTCATCTGCTT
>BQNB010023775.1:48746-61443 GCA_026074375.1 Tanacetum coccineum | reverse complement strand
ATCAGGTAACTTAAATTCAGGAGACAAAACAAGACATTCAGAGTCAGTAAATAGAACCTTGTTCTTTTTGTCACACATTTGTGACACATAAAAGAGATTGAAATGCTGAAGTTCTTTCACAAAGCATACATCCTCAAAATCAAACTTTCCTGTTTTTATTTTACCTTTACCATTTATGTAACCTTTACTACCTCCAAAAGCAACAGGGCTACCATTAAAGTCTTGATATTCAGCAAGGTAGGCCTTGTTTCTAGTCATGTGCCTAGAACATCCACTATTAACTATTCCTTTGTTCTGTAAAGCTCTATGTGGATAATCCTGCACATCAAATAAAAGAGATTAGATTCTCTTAGGGACCCAAGCCTGTTTGGGCTTGAGTCTGCCTAGTGGATCTTTGAAAGTAAAACAATTTATAAGACTGGATCCACCATTGTAGTTGGAGACATTGTGCCAGTTGTGGTGTCTTTGTGGTCTCCAATTACAACCTGCTAAGGGCTTAACAGCAGTTTCCCTTTTTCCCCTAACAACACTAACTGCATTCACCTTACCAGTATTAACCTTTTGTTTTGAAAAATTTGTTCTAAGTGTTGTTGTTTTATTAAAAGGCTTTGAAAATAGTGAATGAGTTTTATGAAAAATAGTTGTTTATCTAACTCTATTCATAATAGGCTTAACAGTATTAACTTTCATAGCAGCACTAGTTAGTACTGCCTGTCTGTTAAAACTATGCCTAGCAGTACTAACATTTTTAGTACCACTAGCTCTAGCAGTATTAACTGGAATTTCGCTAGTTCTAGTTAGTACTGCTGTAGGAACAAATTGGTTTTGATGATTCACTCTTTGCACATTGTTCCAAATTGGCCTTATCTCCCTTTGACTAGAATTCCTTTTCATCCTATTGTTTAACACAGCTTGTTTAGCCATCCTCTTTTCATGGAAATCACAATCTCTGATAAGATGATTAAGACTTCCACATACAAAACATGCTCTTGCAGTAAATCCATACCCCAACTCTTTCTTGTCAACTTTAGGATTTTTACTATGTGTGAAATGATTCTTAACAGTTTCCCTAGGAGATTTTACTTGCTGGTTAGCAAAACTAGGTGTTTCCTGTTCTTTTGTTGGTAGAGACACATACTCATCTTCACTATCTGATTCATACTCCTCAATGATAGGAGCATCAGACCAAACCTTAGGTTGACTTTCTACATTAGATTCATTAACAACTGGTTGAGACACTAATTTAGGTGTTTCTGTACTAATGTTAGATTTATAGGTATCAATGTTACTTGTTTGGGTTTCAGATTCACTAGGTTGAGTCTGTTTTGGACCATATGTAAAATGTGAGTAATCTACTTCTATATCAGGTCCAGTTGGCATGTAATTCCCTGTCACGGGTGGGGGTACAGCATGCATTCCTCCTGCTGTAACAAACCTATCATACAAAGGTTGTTTTTCTAACTCACTCTCCTTATTCATAAAAACACTTTGTAAAACTTCATTTTCATAGCTCAAAATACCATCATATCTGTGATCCCCATACCCAAGCCCAAATTTATCATTAGCACTCATTTGGGTATTTAGCAGTTTACCAAGATTTTTAGAAGAGGTGTGCCATTTTTCTACTTTAGCTTTTAAATCTTCTTTTTCTTTTTGAGCTTCTGCCAACAATTTCTTATGGTATGTTAGTACATCAGTTTTATCATCTAAGTCTATTTTCATAAACCTTATCTTTTCTTCATACCAAAGTTGACCTTGTTGATGAGCAACTAATTGTGCTTCAACTTTCTTTAGACCTTGAGTATATGCCTTTATTTCTATGCTTGCATCACTTAGTTGTTCTCTTTGTGCATCATACAATTTTTTAAGTTTAGCATAAGACTCTTTACACTTATTTAAACAGGAAGTTACCTTTGAGCCTGAGTTGTTGCAAGCCATCAAATCATAATCTTCTTCTTCTTCTGAATGACTGGTCCAATCTACACCTTCTCCATCAATGGTCACCAATGCTTTAGAGTCTTCCTGCTTACCAGATCTTCTCCCATCCTTATTTCCAGAGTTCCAAGCATCTCTCCTCCTACTATCTTGATTTCCCTTGGTTCTACACTCTCTAGCAAAATGGCCTGTCTTGTGGCAATTATAGCATTCGACTTTGGTTTTATCAAAACCAACTGGTTCCTTTGCATCAAATTGTAGCTTTCTACCAGTCTTTTTGTAGAACTTTTTCATTCTCATCGAAATCATGGCCACCTGCCATTTCAAGTCCATTTCTTCTAAGTCATATTCATCAAGCTGTTCCAAGTCCTCATGATCCAGTTGAGGGCAACTTGATTGATTAGCAAGTAAGGAGTATGATGAAGTTTGTTCATACTGTGAGTTTTGACCAGAAGGATTAGAAACACTATAAGCGGTACTAACATCATTAGTACTGCTTGTGTTCTCAGAGACAAATGCTACATTTTGCGTGCTAGTGGATGATGCAGTAGAGCCTTTTACATCATTCTCAAAGACTCTTAGATTATTATACAGATCATCAAAGCTGAGACTGTCCACTCCTGGTTTGGTCCTCATGATTAAGGAAACTTGAGACCAGGCAGAAGGTAGAGATCTAAGGAATTTCTGATTTGCATCCTCAGTGGATACACCTACCTCATGAATCTCTAATTGACTCAAAAGACTTTGGAATCTGTCATACCCTTTATGCAGTCCTTCTGAGTTTGATACAGAGAAACCTTCAAACTATTGCTTTAGAATATACTTTTGCATCTTCTTTGATTCGTCATTTCTACTAAATCTAAATTTGATGGCTTCCCACATCTCTTTTGCATCAGTCATCTTATGAAATTTAGCAAGATGATCTTCTGGTAAAGCCATAAGCAAAGTGGTCCTTGCTTTTCTTTCTCTTTCTTTGGCTAAGATTTCTTCTGCAGTCCTTGGAGGCAGAACCTTGATTTGACCTTGGGTATCTGTGGTGATTGATACAGGTCTATTTCCATTTTGTATAACTTCCCAGATAGGATAGTTTGTATGGGCTAAATAATGTTCCAATTTCATGGCTCATATATCGTATTCTCCCTTCTTGAGAATAGAAAGTTTGATGGTTGAGACAGTGTGAGGAGTTTGTTGTGTTGGTTTTTGTGATGATGATGGTGGTGGTGGTGGTGGTGGTAGAATTTCTTCTTGTGAACCAGACATAATTAGTTTTGTAAGATAGAGATTTATAACTGGTTTTTGTTCTTCTTACTCAGAGTTTCTCATAGGCTCTGATACCACTTGTGAGTCCCAAACTGAATCGATCTTTGCAGCCTACTAAGGGTGATACCAACTTGAATAAATACAGTTTTAACTATAAAGAAACACTGAGTTCTAATGAAATACTATCTGTGCTAATGCGGAATCTTAACACAAGTACTAAGAAGAACAATGAAAAACTAAATAATGATTTCTATTAATCTGCTTTGAGTGATTACAGATTACTAACTATGAGATATAATTGTATGAGATGTATTTTTAACTCGTATCTCTAACTATGCCATGTGGGATCCTTTTATAGAACAAGGATAAACCCTAATAGGTTTACAAAACGCGTAAAAGATAATACATATCTTTTCCTAGAATATCTCATACATATCTCTTAAACGGTACTAACTAATTTCTACTAACAGTACTAACTATTTGATCAATACTTAACACTTTGTACTGTCAGTACTAATTATAACTGTCGGTACTAACTATTATTACTAACGGTACTAAGTTAGGAAAATATAATTCCTAACAAATCTCAAATTCAGGCTCTCGGAATATGGCCTTTGTTTCAACTCCTAACCGTACCAATGAAGTTAATACTGCTAATGTTCAAGTTAGTACTGCTAACTCTTTAGTTAGTACTGCTAGTACTCATGATAACACTGCTAACTTAAGTGATGCCACTGTCTATGCATTCTTGGACAATCAACCAAATGGGTCTCAACTTGTTCATGAAGACCTAGAACAAATCCATGAAGATGATCTTGAAGAAATAGATTTGAAGTGGAAATTGGCACTACTAAGTATGAGAGCAAGGAGGTATTACCAGAGAACTGGGAAAAAAGATCACTATTAATGAAAGTGATACTGCAGGATATGACAAGTCCAAGGTAGAATGTTTTAACTGTCATAAGATAGGACATTTTACAAGGGAATGCAAAGGTCCTAGGAACCAAGAAAGCAGGGCTAGGAATCAAGACAGCTCAAGAAGGACTGTGAATGTGGAAGAAACAGCTTCTAAGTCAATGGTGGCTATTGATGGAGCTCGTTTTGATTGGAGCTACATGGTAGATGAGGAAGTCCCTACCAACTTGGCTCTTATGGCTTTCTCAGATTCAGAGGTACATAATAACAAAACTTGTTCTAACACTTGTCTTAAATCCTTTGAAACTCTTAAAACTTAGCTTGATAATTTAAGAGTAGAATTTAATAAATCTGAGTTTAATCTAGCTACCTATAAAAAAGGTCTAGCTTCTGTAGAAGAACAACTTGTCTTCTACAAAAAGAATAAGGTTATGTTTTGTGATCAAATTGCTATTTTAAAAAGAGATGCCTCATTTAAAGACTCAGAAATCAATACTCTTAATATTCAGATAGAAAAACTTAAGAAAGAAAAAGAGAGCAATTAGATTAAAATTGACAATTTTAAAAATGCCTCTAAGAGCCTAGATAAATTGATAGGGAGTTAAATTTCTAATAAGAATAGAAAAGGTGTGTGGTATAATGCTGTTCCACCTCCACCTACAGGCTTATTTGCACCTCCAACTATTGATTTGTCCAACTCTGGTCTTAAGGAGTTTCAACAGCCTGAATTTGAATGCTATGGATTTAAGGCAAATAAGGGTGTCTGTAAAAATTCCTCAAATGAGATTAAGAAAACTACTGATGCCCCAATAATTGAAGATTGGGTTTTTGATTGTGATGAGGATGATTCTGAAGTAATGGTATTAAAATCTGATAATGTTCAACATAAACCTGAGCAAGCTAATCAACCTTAGAAATTTAGTCAAAATCTTATGAATAACATAACAAAATGGAATGAAATAAAAACTCAGAAATTAGGTGTTGGGTTTCAGATTACAAAGAAAGCTTGTTTTGTGTATGGGAGTTTTAACCATCTAATTAAAGACTGTGATTTTCTTGATAAAAAGATGGTACAAAAACCTGTGTTGAACAATGTGAAAAAGGGAATTCGTCAAAAGAAAGTCAGACCAGTTTGGAATAATGCTATAAGGGTTAATCATCAAAATTTCTCTAATTCTAGAAGGAATTTTGTTCGAACAGCAGTTTTAACCAAGTCTTGCATAGTACCAGTTAGTGTTGCCAGGCCTATTAATACTGTTGCACCTAAATCCTTTGTGAATGATGCAAAAACTAGACCAAATGATTTTCAAAAGCCACATTCACTATCTAGGAGACCTTTTTACCAATAAACAGCACTTAAAAACAGAAATTTGAATGACAAAGTTAATACTGCTAAGATAAATTCTGTTAATACTGCTAAGGGAAACAGAGTGACAAGTGCTGTTGGGGAACAAGGGATTAATGTTGTTAAGTCCTCAGCATGCTGGGTTTGGAGACCTAAAATAAAGGTACTAGATCATATCTCCAAAAACAGTGGATCATACAGTTGTAAGCAATTTGACTATGTTGATCCAACAGGCAGACTCAAGTCAGTAATGACTTGGATCCCCAAGAGAAACTAATTCTCTTATGAGCAGTATGCAAGATGTTTTGGATTGTGTTTCTTTGTGCTTAACATTTTGCAGGTTTAGAGCTTAAAGGTTATTTGATTAATAATGGATATGCTGATTTGGTGAAAATGTTGTATGGTTGGAGTTGAGGGGAGGATATTGATGATAGCATGAATGTCCTTTCAGTGTTGGTTGTACACCACACAACAAATGGTCATCAATTCACCATGTCTAATAGACAAGAAAGAATTGGCTATTCTAGGGCAAATGACAAGTGGTAAAGAATAATCATATCCGTTGATGGCAGATAGTTTGCCAAAAACTTTACTTTAAACTAAGATGGTGGGATGACTTGAGGTTAAATTTGGGAAGAAATGGGTCAAATGTAGTATTTTGGTTTTGTTAACAGTTTTTGACTTCTATTCATGGGTTATGCATAAATATGGATCCTTATGAATTCTCATATGTCTATCTAGTTGTTTCTAGTGTGTTTGTGATGAAGAGAGTCATGTTGTTGCATGATTATTAGAGAAAAAGTTAATACTGCTAGGCAAATTCTTAATACTAATCGGCAAAAATACTAGTACTTCTAGACAAAAGTTAATACTGCTAGGCTAGTATTAGTATTGTTGGGTTACCGTTTACACTGTTTGGTCAATAACAGATTTCCAGCTCTCTAAATATTACTGTTGAGGTTTTTACGCAACTGACTGAGTATATAAGGTTCTTAATTTTGATAATTGTAATCTTTACCTAATTTACACGATTTCTTTTAAAGCTAAAGATACAATTTATTCTCTTATCCGCTTTCAAAACCTTATATACTCTCTATAAAATCTCAATTTCTTTTACCAAACACTAATTCATTCTAAATCGATCTTAACCCAGCACTCACATCAGTATTTTGTTCATAACTTATATACACATGGCTAATATGGACTTCTGCAACAAGCATAACATGGTGGCTTTTCTTCAAAAACCAACTGGAAGTGAGGAATTTCATCAGATAGTCGACTTTCTTGCAGTTAGCCATATCAGGTATGCTTTAACTGCAAATCCTACTATCTATGTTTCTCTAATTGAACAGTTTTAATAGACTGTTATTGTCGATATAGTCAATGATGGAGAACAACAGCTAACTGTCATAGTTGATGGGCAAACAATTGCTATTACTGAATCATCTGTTAGGAGACATGTCCAATTAGCAGATGCAGATGGTATTAGTTCTTTGCCTAATACTGAAATCTTTGATCAGCTCACTCTAATGGGGTATGTTTCAAATGATGACAAACTTACTTTTCAAAAAGGTAAATTTTCACCCCAATGGAGATTTTTGATCCATACCATATTACATTGTTTAAGTCCTAAGAAAACTTCATGGGAACAATTTTCTAGTAATATTGCAACTGCAATCATTTGTTTAGCTACAAACAGGACTTTTAAGTTTTCAAAACTAATTTTTGATGGTATGGTGAAAAATATGGATAGTAAAACAAAATTTTTGATGTATCTACGATTTATACAAATCATTTTGAATAAAAAAGGCTTCTTAATCAACATAACAGAACATATGTTGCTCCTTCTTTAACACAAAAACTTTTTAACAACATAAAAAGAGGTTTTTTAGAGGTACACATACCTCTATTTGATACTATGCTGATTCATGACCAACCTGGTCAGGGTGAAGGACCAACACTCACTGTTGAGTCCCAACACACACACATTGCTTCTCCATCTACCTCACAACCCACAACATCTTAACCAATGTCATCACAAGAACAACCTTCTCAAGTACCTATAATTAAACCTATCACTGATTCCTTCACCACATCACATCTAACTTAGATACCATTTCCCATGCCCCATGATTTACCTCTCTCAAGAGGTCACACGCCTGGAAGTGATGAGGGCAGCAAGAAACTTAATGAATTGATAGAATTATGTACCAAATTATCTGACAAAATTACCAGCTTGGAGGACGATCTCAAACAGACTAAGAAGATTTATGGTAAGGCTCTTACAAAGTTAGTGAAGAAGGTCAAAAAATTGGAATCCAAGCTAAAATCTACCACAAAAAGGAGAAAGGCAAGGATGGTAATTTCTGATGATGAAGAGGATCTGGTTTCAGAGGATACTTCCAAATAGGGGAGGATGACAAAGACAGAATATGAAGAAGTTGAGATTGATTTGAATCAGACTGATGATGATCTTCAAAGGAGGAGTATAATAGAGGAAAATAACTTAGGTAAAGGATTTACATTGCAGCAGCTTACTCCTAGAAAAGTTACACAAGGTGAAGAACAATGCCAAGAGAGTTCTGAAGCCCAATTAATTGTTCTTATTGCAGCTAAGATCCTTGCAGATGCATCCAGAGAAAGAGTAAAGACCTACACTAGAAGAAGAAATACTGACAGTTCAAGAGATAGTACTGCTGGAGGTCTTTTTAGTACTGCTGAGGAAGTTCAAGGTAAAGAACATATTAGTAATGATGAAAAGGTAGCTTAGAAGCAAAATGATAAAGAAATGGCAAGAGCTGCAGCAAGAGAAGAACAGGAAAGGATTGATTTTGAAAAAGCCCTAGAGTTACAAAAACAATTGGATGAAAGGGAAGAAACTAATAATATTGATTGGAATATTGTTGCTGAATAAGTTCAAGAAAGACAGTCAGATACTATAAAAATATATCAAACTCTCAAGAAGAATCCAGTATCAGTAGCTCAAGCAAGGAAGAATATGATGATTTATTTAAAGAATATGGCTGGATACAAGATGGGTTACTTCAAAGGAATGAGCTATGATGAGATCAGACCCATATTTGAAGTAGAGTATAAAAAGATACAAACTTTGTTTAAAAAGGATACAGAATTTGAAAAGACAAAGACAAAGAGAATTGCAGAAGAGACACTAGTTCAAGAAAGTTTCAAGAAGTTAAGGATAGCTGAAGCTTCAAGGTCAGAACCTATTCAAGAACAACCAACTGAAGAACTAAAAGAATTATCTGAAGAAGAACTTAAGAAGATGTTGGAAATAGTTCCAGTAGAAGAATTTAAGGTAGAAGCTTTACAAGTAAAATATCTTATCATAGACTAGGAAATTCATACTGAAGGATTAAGAAAATATTGGAAGATTATCAGGGTTAGAAACATCACAAAGGCATATAAAGTCTTTGAAGATATGCTCAAAGGATTTGACATAGAAGACCTTGTTACATTATGAGGTTTAGTTAAAGAAAGATTTAGATCAACAGAACCTACTGAAGATAAGGAAAGAGCTTTATGGGTTGAACTAAAGAGGTTATTTGAACCAGATAAAGATGATGTGATGTGGAAGCTACAAAGATATATGTATGATCCTTTGACATGGAGACTATATGATACATGTGGAGTACATCATGTATCTTCAACAAGAGGACATGATATCTATATGTTGATAGAAAAGGATTATCCATTGTAAACTGTAGTTATGAATTTGATGCTAAGTAGAAGCCTGCAAGTAGAAGAAGATAGTGAGATGGCGAGAGATCTAGTTATGAAGATCTTCATAGAAGCCAACAAACTAAGAATCTGAAGTGTTTGGAAGAATCCTCTTAGAGCCAAAAAGTCTTAATTCAAGAAACTTGATGATTTGGAGTTAAATCATAAGTTTAAGGGAGGATTGTTGGGAATTAAAAGGCTTCTACAAGTTTATACTGTTGAAAGGACTTAGTACTGTTATTTGAAGATTTGTGCTGCTACCGAAGATTGAAGAAAATAAACTAAGTCATTAGTACTGCTAGTTGTAATAGTTAGTACTGTAAGTTATAGTTAGTACTGCTAGTACAAAATGTTAGTTTATTAGTACTGTTAGTATAAGAAGTTAGTATTGCTTATGTGATATGCATGAGATATATTAGGAATAGATATACATGATCACTTAACGCGTTTTGTAAGCCCATTAGGGTTTTCCTTAGTGTATAAAAGGAACCCTATGGCATAGTTAGTAAATATATACAAATATAGAAAAGTCATAGCTATTAGGCAAAACATATAGTTGAGAGAAAGATCTTGTGTTACTGTTATATTGCTTTATTGTTCTTCTGGTGTATAAAGATTAGATTCCGCATAATCTTTATATTACTCAAGGTTTCTATCATAATTGTTTTAGATCTATCTAAGACAACCAAAGCTTTAACAAGCTAATCAAAGATCTGTTAAAAAGGGATCAACAAAAGGGGTGATACATTTCGGCAAATGGGGGAAGCTGAACCCTCGTTATATAGGACCTTTCTGGATTATTGCTAAAGTGGGAACGCTTGCTTATCGACTTAAACTTTCAGAGCAGTTAAGCCGAGTTCATAGTACTTTTCATGTTTCCAATCTAAAGAAGTGTCTCATAGACAAACCCCTAGCTATCCCGTTGGATGAGATCCAGATTCATGACAAGCTTAATTTCATTGAAGAACCAGTTGAAATTATAGATCAAGAAGTTAAACGGATGAAGCAAAGTTGCATTCCAATCATGAAGGTCCGATGGAATTCGAGACGAGGGCCCGAGTTTACTTGGGAGCGCGAAGACCAAATAGAGAAAAAGTACCCTCACCTTTTCGTTAACCCATCGACAACATCTTAAGCTTTGAGGACAAAGCTTCTCTAACAGGGGAAGAATGTCACACACTAAGAACTTCCGGACAATATTTTAAACTTTTCCGACAATTATTTTCGACTTTTATACGTTACGTTTGAATCTGGCAGTTTACCGAGAAGTAAACCCGCGTAAATTTGAAAAACGTCATCGAACGCGTTCTGGCATCAGATATTCATTAGTTTAGATATTATATGAGTTATTTTATCATTTCTAAGTGTTTTGTAGTTTATAATCACTCCCGGTATTTATTTTTTTGTCTTAACATTTAAATTGTGTTTTTCGCGTTTTTGACCTAACGGAACCTCAGAAACTCGAAATATTTTCTTGTAAACTTTAGTTATTGTCCATCTGTTATTCTTAAGTGAAAGTTTTGTTCACCCTCTTCTCTTGTTATATTTTTTTGACAGGATGGCGGGAAAACATGTAAATGTGTGTCTCCTGTTAATACACAGTTGGTGGGTAGAGTTGGTAAGATAAATGGTGGTTTAGACAGATAGTGGCATAGTGTTTTGTTATTTTACGTGATTGTGAATTGTAGACTTGTATATTTTGGAGTAGAAAAGACTGATAAGGTCATTAAATGTTAGTACCTGCTTTATTTTGACACGTGGTCTTGAGTTAGATGTTACGTGTATAATAAAAGCTGATGGAGTGTGTTGTTCTTTGTTTTTATAGATCATTATAGTTTTGAGTTTTACTTCTGTTGTTGCCAATTTAAGGAGTGGTGGTTTCATAAGGAATGTATTTGTGTTCAGCGATAGAGGGAGACAATGGATTGGTTACCAATGTGTGCGGAGTTAGCGGAGGCTATTGACGCACGAAACTGGTTGGACATGGTGGTTCTATTATGTATGAAAGTGACACATGAGGGAGTCCATTTAATGCACACTCATCCGTCCAAGTCAAGACAAATGCATGCTTACACACTTTGACTTATACATTTGACCAAGATTGACTAAGCTTGAGCCTAAATAATAAACCAAGACTCAAATTTTGAACCATGATGGTCTGTGTGACCTAGTTTTGGCCGAACCCCACACATCCACCACCTTTGTGTGTGTGTTTGGGTCACTTGATGCTACAAACCACAAACCCAAAAACTTCCCTTTGCCTATAAATACATCGCAATACTTCCAAATTACTTGTTACATAATCATTATTTCAAGCCACCAACAAAATTCTCTTCCCTTTTTTTCCACTCCTCTCATGGCCACGCATAACCTATCACATACAATATACTTTCCATAGTTTTGATTTCTATCAAGATCCACTCATTCCAAGTTTATTTCTAAGGTTACCTAAGGTGTTTTCAAGTATTGGTTCATTGATTTAAAGGTTTTCTTTAAGATCCAAGTTAGGGTTTCAAGATTTGTTGTTTGGTTTTTATAGATCTATTATTTTGGGGTATAGATCTAGTGATTTTCTTCTTGTTCTTCATTATTGTAAGTATCTTGAATCTTTCTTTGTGGTTTTTCTTATGTTCTTCTTATATGTTCAAGATCCATACATCCATATGTTGTGTTTTAATTTTTGAAAGATTTTAAAGACAAGATTTCATAAATAATGATACTACTTTATTTTACTAGTTAAATATTATGTTCTTGGTGAGATGAGAGTTGATGAGTGTTGTAACAATAGAAATAAAGAGATTAGGTTAGTTGTAAGTGTGGTTTTGTTGTGGATTAGTTGTGAATGGAGATTAGTCTAGATTAGGCACTATTGTGAAGTTTGGGTGAATTTTTGGTTGGGATTTGGCAAAAAGTGCTTGCTGTCCTGAATTTGTTTTGAGGTTTTGGTCGACCTAAAAATGTTTTCATTAGATGTAAAAGTAGTTTTTGGAGAGTTCGTTTTGAATAGATAGTTTTTCATATATCGCACATTAAAATTTGGATTTAAAACGACCAAGTTATAGCCAAATGAATCTTGAAACATTTTTTGACAAAATCGGATGAATAATGTGCTGATGTGAATAGTAAAATGAGTTTTCGGACATTTTTAGACTTTCTAAACACTAGCAAAAAATATAGTAACACATACCTATTGATTAATATCATTTAAAGACGTCGTTAACATAATTTAGGAAAAACGATAAAGTTACTAAAAATAGTAAGTTTGGTAAAATTAGCGGAACGGACTTAGAAGTTAAGTAATTAAGGCTAGTTAGTGCGTTTTGAATTATGGAAAGTTAACAAATGTAGGGGACGGTATTAACGTCCCGAAACTAAAAACTTTCCTAAAATATAAACTTTCTCAAAATAGTATTTTTTGGTTAAACGCCGAAACTTAACGAAGAACTATATGATTTTATTTCGTCATGATTTGATAATCAAACTAAAGCAAACACACATGGATGT
>BQNB010023775.1:27500-45247 GCA_026074375.1 Tanacetum coccineum | reverse complement strand
GAATGCTTGTTAAATCGCCTTGCAAAGAAGTCTTGTTAAATCGCCTTGCAAAGACACTGCTAAACCGCCTTGCACTGCCACTGCTAAATCGCCTTGCACTAGTACGAAACTCAAATATTTCAAAACACAAAAAGACTCACTTTTGATAGTTTTTTCCTAAAATTTCTTATACAACTAGTATTACTATGCCTATAGGTACCTTAAAAATGCAAACTTTATGGTTTTTAATCCAAAAATTTTGAAATCAAGAATTGTACTTTCTAAGACTTTTCGAACATAAAATGCACAAAAAATGATGTTTTTCTTGATTCTAAGCTTGTACACCTATATCCAAGGATACTAGATCAGATTTACCTATGTAAATGATCTTTTAGTGTACAATATAGCTTCGAAACTGATAACATTAAATATTTAATACTTTTTTATGTCAAATTACCCCCTATATTACCTGCAAATGTTTCACTAATACTCAAAAATGAGATATTTTCTATCATTTTGTAGTTTTCATGTGAAATGCAGGAAAATGACAAGAAACAAGAGAAAAGGGGCTTAAAGTGCAATTATTTGAAGAATGTTACGGCGTAACACTAAAAATGGTTACATTGTAACATAAATTAAGCAAGTACGAAGATCAAGGACAACTTTATGGCGTAACACAATATCTAGTTACGCCGTAAATATGTATTTGGAAGGAAATCATACCAAAGATAGAGTTGCGGCGTAACACACCTTATGGTTGCGGCGTAACACACCTTATGGTTACGTCGTAACCATAAAGATCCACATATATGGAATGAAGATCACGAACTTATGGAAATTATTTGAAGGTTACGGCGTAACACCATATCTGTTTACGCCGTAACAATTGCTTAATTATGGAATGTCGTGTATGAAGGTTACGACGTAACACCTTTATCAGTTGTGCCATAACAATTTCGATACCTATAAATAGAGACCTCGTTCAGCTATTCTGATATCACATCCTCCACAGCCAATTGGAGAGGCGACAAAGGCTTCCAACCTTTGAAGAATTCCACCTGGAGTCAAAGGGAGATCACACTTTACTCACTTTTTGTATTTAATCGTTCAAATACGAATACTGTAAGAATTATAAGCTTTCGATCTATGATTACTTCTATTTCTTATTGTCTTTCCGTTACCATGAGCGGCTAAGCACTTAAAGTGTTGGCCTAGTTATGTAGTTACTATTGTTATGATGTACTTTTCCTGTTAGATTATGGTTTCGTTAGATATTCCTTGACTATCGTGTAACCTTGGGTTTTGGTAGTACGGGTGGTTAGGATCTTTCTTGACCCATTATTAGATTATCATGTCAATATGGGATCAACTAGGTACTAGGGAGGAGTTATTATTCCGTCCCTAGTGTAGGAACTAACCGGTCTCCGCACTTATCTCTCATTATACTTAAAAAGCACAAGAACTCTGTCAGATGGGGTTAATAACTTATATAGGTTATTAGATAAGTTTTGGGAATAGTTGGGATTAATCACTACAACCTGGATACCTCCTATATGATTTGGACTAATTCAGAATCGCAGAGAGTATAGGATAGACTAAATATACCTATTCAAGTCTATCGACCTTAGAAACCATTAATGAAACAATAGTTTAACATTGCACATGAAAACATTTTCATAACAGTAGTAATGAAGTAACTAGGTTAGCATGTTTTCTCTCCTGATATCTCCAACTCTTTTAGTTTTTAGTAATTAATTTTATTGTTAATTTAAATTCATTTCAAATCAATTTAAAAGCACTTTTAAACGTTACATAATAAATTAAAACTAATTACAACTTAGCTCTTGGGACGACCTCGGATTTACCATTCTATACTACCCATGATCGGGTTCTCTGCCCGTTAGTACATTGTCGGGTAGATCGAGTTTTATAAAGTTAAAACTTGATAAATTAATATTTAAAATAAAATACGCATCAAGTTTTTGGCACCGTTGTCGGGGAGCTAATGCTTTTAGTTTTAAATTCCTCAATAAGAACAAGAAGAAGCAACGCAAGGACGGTTACTCCGTTTGCTAATCCGGAAAGAAAATTTCAAGCAAGAAGAGAGGTTTCTTCCGCACCCATTCACAACATCTATTCTTTCTACGAATTTGAGTTAACCGAGTCAGATACAGAAAATGTAGATATTGAAACCCTCACATTAGAACAATACCTAGCTCTCAACCTAAAAAACACTAGGAGAAGATTCACTTGTCCCTATAACTCAACGTTTTAAGTTAAGGGACAACTTCTAAGGGTATTAAGTAAGATTTCCTTCTCGGGTGGTCTAACCGATAGTGCTGCCGAACACATCAGTAATGTGCTTGAAATCGCTAGCATATTTAACGCTCAAGAGTCTACCCTTATACAAGTATTCCCTCTAACTCTGGAAGGAATCGTAAAGAGATTGTTCGAAAGAACATCGACTGAATATACGAAAAGCTGGAGTGATCTCAAGCAAAACTTCATCTAGAGATTCTGCCCTACTACAATGATATTCAAACAATTGAGTGAAATCCAAAATTTTAAGCAAGAAGAATGAGAATCCCTTTTTGGTACTTGGGAAAGATTTAACGACCTACTTTTCAAGTGTCCCTTTCGCGATCTCAATGATAACCAAAAGGTAAACACCTTCTACAATTGATTAAATAGCCAAACTCGATGAGCTGTCGACTCAACGGTCTTATTCCTAGGTTAATGGCTTCAGATGCATTGAAGTCAATCCAAAAATTGGTTGAACATTCGCATAAATGGTATTTCGAAGAAAATCACATGACTACCCTTGACTCATTACGTGTTATCACCGAAAAGCTAAAACTATTAAATCACGAAATAGAAGAGCTAAAAGTAGATTTTCGCAAATTAAATACGGATGATGATAGAAAAAGTTACTATGCTGAGGTTAAAAGCATACGATCTAGCAAAATCTACTATGATAAGACCTACACTGAACCTAGCAATCGTCCAACCAACCTCAAAGACAAATTCGAGCAATGTCTGAAGGAATCTGGCGAAAGACAAGAAATCCAAAATGAGTGGATGAAGAAGATCATGATAAGTACTAATCTAAGTTTAAAGAATCATGATTCCTCTATAAAGGTTAGAGCAAAATGTAAATCACCTCGCTCAGTTGATCTCCACACACAAACCTAAACACACTCTGGTGCCTAAAACTAAGACATTTGGTGAAAAGTAAAAAGGCGCATCCTTGAGGAGAATAAGGAACCAACTACCACTTATGATAAACCAAAACATCAATTACAAAAAGTGGTTTCTCTTGAAATCAAGGAATTACCCGTACACTACTCTGCTACCCTTCAAAATAAACTTCCTCTGAAAGAAACAAATCCTAGAAGTTTCATCCTTCCTTGTATTATCGGAAACCACTCCATGAGTAATGCTTTGGCTGATCTAGGAGCAAGTATCAGCATTAAGCCTTATTCCTTATTCAAAAGATTAGGACTTGGAAGTTTAAAACCAATTAAAATGACTATCGAAATGGCTGATAGATCCATGCAATCTCCAAAAGGGATAAAAGAAAACATACTAGTGAAAATTAGTAATTTTGTGTTTCCTGTTGATTTTGTCGTTCTCGACATCATGAAAGATGAAAATGTCCTGATTATCCTAGGCAGACCCATGTTGGAAACTTCTCATGCAAAGATTGATGTTTATGGTAAAAAGATCTCTCTAGGAGTTAGAAATGACCAAGTAGTTTTTAATATCAATAAGAAAGAATCTCTCGCATCTATTTTTCCTATTTGCATTATAAACGAATTAGATAAAACGCAAGAATTTGATAATTTAGTCATGAATGACAAAAAGGTAGGGGACTTTGAAAATTACTTATCACCTGGATACGGAAGCCAAGATATAATCTCACTTTCACCATCAGAATCAACGGAAATTAAGGAAAATTTTAGTATGACACTATGTGATCCTGATAAAAGAATGAGCATAGGATTGGATGAATTTGTTGATATAGACGACATGTGGGATGACTTAGATCCAGGGATTCTGACCAATGAAAAAGCTAAAATTGAATTTTTATAAAGGGGTTCTAGAATCCATTTACACAGCACTGATAACTTACAACTCTCTTGAAAAATAGGGTTTGTTAATTTTAACCCCTATTTCGAACCACAAACCCCTTTCAACATAATGTCCAGGAAAGCCTATAACACTATCATGAATCATGAACTAATGTATTCAGGAATTAACATGGTGGGACTTACTAAAAATTTACATGTGTTTATAGAAAACCACCAATTCTTAGTTGATTTCATCATTCTTAAAAAGATTAGTAAATTTTCGGAAAAGGGATTAACTAAAGTTCTATTTGGACACCCTTTCAAAGAACAAATAGGACTAGTTGAAGACCGGGGTAAAGGAACACTTTGGTTTAAAATCGGTAATGATAAAAAAATATTTCATATGCCACGAGCCAAAAAAGCCTTTAGGAAATTAACTGTTAAACAACATAACTCAATGGGACCCCTGTTAAAAGTCAGTGATGAAGATAAGAAAAGAGGAATCCATAAGCTTGAAAAAAAATTAAAGGATTCTACAGAGGTTGTCTTAGTTTAGGAAACGAGTACAAATATGATCTGGAAGTTGTAGATTGGATTCGGGGATGTATTAATGACAAGATGACGTAGAAATGTCATGAGTCTAACTTAAAGACTCGTTAATAAACAAAAGTACTTGTCGGGAGACAACCCGTCCTTTATTTAATAAAATTTCCTTTTTGCATTAGTTGGTTTGCTTGTTTCTTACTTTGTTTTGCAGAATCTAGAAGCCAGGAGGAAATTATCAAGACCGGCTCGACTCATAATCATGTGGTAACTCTGTTGAATCTGCAGCAGTTATGGCGTAACAACTTAAGGTTACGCCGTAACCATTTTTACGATGTAATCTTTTTCACAGTTACGCCTGTAAAACCTAAAAATCTCAACAAATGTGAAATTACCAAAATACCCCTAATGCAAGAAAATTCCATAAAAGCTTAAATAAATTTCATTTAAATGTTAGAAATTATAAAAATGCAACATGTGACAATTATGAAATTTTTGTAAGATTAAAATACCTTATGTTATACAAGAAAAATAATTAATATTTATATATATGTATTTATGCCGAAAATTATTAATATTTATGTATTTATATAATACAAATTAAAGGAAATAAATATGGATAAATACTAAATAATTTTGGCAAGATTAAAATCTGATTTAATTATTTTGAAAGCCCCAAAAACTCGGCCTAAATACTTTAAGTATATCTTTTATACATTTTATTTGATTAAAACTCTAAAAACAAATTTCCAAAACCCTAAAACAATAAAAGACGGCACCAAAGATTTTTCCAAAGGCAAGCACGATTTTTCTAGGGTGTTTTGAAGAGCAAGGAGTGTGGGAAAAATAGTGGGAAGTTTGTAGAAGGCTGGGTTCGATCTTGGTGTTTGATTTGGTTCGAAAATCCCAACCGGATTCTATAAATTCATAAAATATTCCAAGATCATCAAAGGTATTTTTATAACTTAATTTCCATCATATTAAGTCAGTATAATCATAAGAAAAATTATCATGCATGTTATTTTGATTTATAGAATCGAATCATATTTGAAACCCTAATTTTAAGGAAGTTTTGTAATCGGCATGGAAAAGGGTTGAATAATTGATTTTATATTTTTATAGGGTTCTATATATCATGTACATCTCAGATAAATTGTTGGAAAAATTTTAGAAAGATTCGAAATAATTATTTGGGGATTTCCTATGTTTGCCGAATTCGAATTAAAGAAAAAAAGGAAAGAAACGAATTAGGGTTAGGGTTTTTCTAATTTTTCCAGGTTTATTAAGTGCTAATTATTGTATAAAAATTGTGTTGGAATTTGGGAAAAATTAAATTAGGGTTTTGGGACTTAATTGTTTAGCCGAATTGAATTAAAAGATATGAGGGGGTGTTTTGTAATTTCAGAAACTTTGGGGTTAGTTTTAGACATGTTATTATATTTGTTATAATCTGATAAAAATAAGTTGGGGGTATAAAATGTCATTTTGATATTATTTTGGATTAAACATGGTTAATTATGTATAAATTGTAATTAGAAAGTAATTAATTAAAATGGAGGGACTAAAAGTGTAAATTCTGAAAAGTATAAGGTCTGGTCATTTCTTAATATATAAAGTATGAATTTGTCATATTTGAATCTATAAGGGATTGTTTTGTAATTTTGGATAATTAAAGATATTGTTTAATTAATTAGTAAACTAAAAGGACTAAATGTGTAAATTTTGGTAAATTAAGGATTTGACTTGTAAATACATAAAATGGAAGGTATAATCTGAATAAAATGTGAAACTTTGATATTTACACTTTTAACCTTGATAATTGTTGATTTTGCATATTAGACCCTAAAATATAGAAAGCTGTCATATTAAACCCTAAACTTGAAATGATGACATGTTAAGTCCCTAAACTATCCAAAATACTTAATAGAATCTCAAATGATGAATATTACTAATTATGGAAACCTGCTAATTATAGAAACCTGCTAATTTTGGAAAGTTACTAATTATGGAAAGTTACTAATTATGGAAAGTTACTAAAAATGGAAAGTTACTAAAAATGGAAAGTTACTAATTATGGAAAGTTACTAAAAATGGAAAGTTACTAATTATGGAAAGTTACTAAAAATAGAAAGTATAACTTAAATGAATGGTTTGTAATTCGAGTTCATCATTTCTTTAGGTTCGGTCAAGAGGGAGTGATTGTGATATTCCGTGGTGTTTCTTTGATTTTGCTTTGCTTCGGAATAAGGTACAGATATTCTGACCTTATCGTTAAGGTTTCTCATGACATATTCCTCTCTATCTTTGATTACTTATATGATTTGCCACATTTGCTCTGAGCCTTATATTTTGGCTTTCTTATATGATCTGTTATTATGTTCCCTTTTGAACCTTTGCTATGATCCCTTTGATATTTGAACATTTGATATTGAACCTTTGCTATGATCCCTTTGAAATGAACTTTGATATGACTTTGCTTTGAACCCTTCAGTTTGAGAACCAAGCCACTATTTGTTTCCTAGCCATGAAGGTAACATGGCCGTGTCATTGATGCACCTTTGGCATGACTCATGTGTGAGTGAGTGATTTCTCGCACCGTCCCCCATTTGATATTATATGCGCATTATGAAGACTATTATTTGTTTAAGGGGCGTATGGATGCATCCTAGATTTGTTTTGTATTCGATGGATTATGACATTATGATATTTGGATATTTGGTGACTGATGTTTGGGTGCAATCCACGTCTTTCACAAAACTTTGGAGCTCATGACTCCATGGTTACTATGATTTGATTTGTTTGGGCTTGGTGATTGAACTTAACCTAATTTGATTCTCTGATTCATCTTACCTTACCCTATGATTTGATATTCTGATTTGTCTTACCTTATATTTGTATCCCTTTGATCATGTATTGTGATATCCTTTGTACCTTGTATCGTATCCTTTGATTTTCTATTATCTTTTGCATTCGATTATATATATCTGTTCACTGGGCTTTGTAAGCTCAGCCGCACTTTCTTTTCCTGCGGCAGGTATCTAAGCTAGGAGCTGGGGTTGCTTTTGGGTTATGAGTGCTGAGTGTGGACTACCCTAGAGATCTTACCTTTGATATATGAATTGTTTCTTTTCAAGACATTTGTTATTTCGTTTGGATATGTTTATCCTTTGAGAACTTATGTACCTTAAGTCATGTTGACTTATTTCCTTTGGTTAATTATTTAAGACTTCTCCCTGTTTTGCTTGTGTTTTATGAGTGTGTATCTTTTTTGATAGTCACCCATATTTGTAATACTGCTACCCTTCTGGGTCGGGCGTTACAGTATTCTGATAAAGATGGTGATTGATAGAGAATTTTTCTCTTACCCTAATTGGAGAATATGTTAAGTTGAGTTGTATAGATAGTGTATAGATAGTAAGTTTCTCTTCTATCTAGTATTTGCGAATACCTAGTATTGCTATTAAAGGTTGCTCGTTTGCTCGGTTGTTTGTTCGGATTTCCTAAGTCTAAGCTTGGCATCCCTTCATCGTACTTTGTTAGTAAGGATACCCGATTTTTCCTATTCACGTCTGATGTTTATTGGTTGTTCGGATCTGCCTTTCGAAATAGGCGCGTTCGTTTGTTCTTTCGTTGCATGATTACTCGTTTGAGTATCAAATGTTTTCTTTTAACACTAATTGTACCTAACATATAGAGTGTGGATCATTACTCCCTTGGTTGTATATCCCTTCGGAGTTTTCGTACCCTTGGCGACGATTAGATCATGCTTTTAGTTTGGCTCGTTGATCGTCTGTTTTGGAGAATGCCTTTACGTTTTCTTTTTGATACGGACTCTTGCATGAGTTTCTATGTACGATTCGTTGATTTATTTGAGTATGTATTCTGTATTTCTTTTGTTTTTCAAACATAGAATTGTGTTAGAGACTGTACGGTGTTTGAACGATCCCTTGTGTTATTATGTGTGTCCTTTTGTTTGAGTAACTATTTCTAAATTGGATGTCTATTTATAAAAACCATTGTGAAGTATTTGTTTGGTGTTTGGATAAAACTGGTATAAACTCAATCTTTGTAAAAAGATTTTATTTTAATATAAAAAACAGGTTTAAATTGATCATAGTGTAAGTACGATACACCTTAGATAACCATCTCTAGATTTTTATGACAACCAGAATTAAAATTTTATAAAGATTACATTAAGACAACTTAGTTTATTCCTTAAAATGATTTTTTATACTTAAAGTGCCTTTCTTTATTTTAAATTGATTTTTATAAAAACGTTATTTAATTTGGTCTTTCGAGTAAAGTCGATAATTGGTATAAGAATTTTCGTCTTTAATATTGAATTTTTTTATGTGTTCTTTTGTCGTGGTACGCCTGTTGATTTTTTTTCATTCGCGTGTTTACTCAGTGCATATACGTATCCTTTCTTTCAAAGGATTCTTATGTCATTTGATCCATGTCTATTTGCATATGTGGAATCTCCTATATGCATTCTAGCCCTTGACTCGATATTCGTTTGTTATCCTATTCGATTGTACGAATCCCCTGGAGTTCGTTGAACATTATCTTGGAAGCTTTGATGTATATGGTGGGAATGGACTGGTTGTCAAAGAGGAAGTTTGTGATAGTATGTCATGAGAAGGTGGTTAGGATACCGTTGGAAGGTGAAGAGATGCTTCGGGTTCATGGTGAACGTACTCAAGGAGTCGTAAAAACCTTAATTAACACAAAGGTAGGTGAATCGGAATTGAGTGATATTTTCGTCGTACGAGATTTTATTGATGTGTTTCTGAAAGACTTGTCAATGACCACCGCAATGACAAGTTGAGTTCTGTGTAGACTTAGTTCATGGAGCGACGCCAGTCGCGAAGCCTCCATATCGTCTAGCACCCTCGAAAATGTAAGAATTGTCTGAACAACTTTAAGAGTTGGAAGACAAGGGTTTCATATGACCTAGTCATTTTTCGTAGGGATCACTGGTGTTATTTGTTAAGAAGAAGGATGGTTCTTTTCGCATGAGTATTGATCATAGGGAGTTGAACAAATTAACTGTTAAAAAAACCGTTATCCCACTCCTAGATTGATGTCTGTTTGATCATTAACGAGACGTGTCCTTCTTTAAAGATAGATTTTCGGTCAGGTATCATCACTACGAGTGCCATGAGAAGGCCCATTCAATGGACCACATTTCGAACGAGATACGGACATTTTGAGTCTACGGTTATGCCTTTTGGGTTAACCAATGCACCAGTGGTTTTCATGAACTTAATGAACCGGGTTTGCTAACCGTACTTAGGTAGAATAACAGACCACTATATGCCACTAAAGATATCATTCCATTTTATGAAGAAAATTCTCCCAAAATTTTTGCACAAGTAGGGTGTCGAACACTAAGGGCGAGGACGTTAAGCTTATAATCTATTAGTATTTTAATTACTCTAATTAAGTTAATTCTAATTACTTGTTAAACCTATGTTATGTACGTTTTCTAATAGGATTGGGGGTTTTCAGCCTGAGAGACTGGCACGGGTTTTATGGTGACAATAATCAATTCTAAACACAATAAACATGCAAGAAAATAATCAAAAGATAAAAGAGTGGTACAAGCCAAATGATAAAAAACTGTATTAGCCATATTAAATCCGATTAAATGTTGGTTTGTTAATTTAGTGCCGTGATTTCTTATATCGAAGCGGCATATCATTCTTAAGACTTAGGCGGGACTTCATCCTAAGACCTAGACACGTTAAATCCTGTCACAATTAATGTATCTGCATAAAGCATTCTTTTAGTTTAATTATAATCTATCTAGAGATTTAAGAAATGGCGATCTTGTCAAACCCTAGCCCATCGGGACTTTACCCACTTACTGTTTGACGGTATTTTATATACTGGTAGTCCACTATTCAAATCTTTATCAATTAATCAAGAACATACTTGTTGAAACATTACGGGTCACCTGCCGGTCCAACTAAGCTCTTAATTTAAAGACAAAGAGACAAAGATATTTGTGATCCTATTGGTCCAGTAATATCAAACACGATATGGAGAGCTATCCCAGTATCTAGCTCACTTCTTAGGCGTAACTAGACCCAGTTGAATGATAGGTCGCATATTCAAACACGTAGACATGTAACATGTGATAAACATAATTAAACTTTCAACGATAAATTAAGAAAATTGATACCAAAAATTAAACGTTTTACCGAACGATAACCAAGGTAAACTAAATGTTTTACCGAACGATAACCAAGGTAAACTAAACTTCTTAGGCGTAACTAGACCCAGTTTAAATAACCAAGGTAAACTAAACGTTTTACCGAACGATACCAAAAATGAAATGATTACAAGAGTATAGGAATTACACGGTGTCTTCTATGGAATCGTAATCGATGCTTGACCTTTGGTTGCTCTTCTTCTCTTCAGAAAATCTTCTTTTATGTGTATGGTATGAAGAATATGATTTTGCACACTGAAAACTTGTTTTTGAGTCTTCTATTTATAGCCTCAGAAAAAGCCTAGATGCGCCGTATTGGGCTAGGCCAATACGGCATATTGGAGTGTATCCCTTGGAGTGCGCGCAAAGTTTAAGATCAATATGATATATATTCCCAAAATATAAATATCTTCGTATCTCTGAATAGTTATCTTGATGAATATGGCGTATGTCAGAAGATGAATACGCCGTATTGGGAATTGGTTGAACGCGTTTTCTTGTGAAGAGTTGGTGCTGATACACCGTATCTCTTTTCCTGGATACGGCATATTGGTCAAAATTTATCAATCTTCAAATGTCTTCGTTTTAGCTTCAAAATATGCGCCTTTTAACATGTCTTCACAAATCACTCATCAATTACTGCAAATAATAGCAATTAAGTACAAATTCTTGAAATAATTATATAAAAATGGGTAACTTATTTGGGATAAATGATGGTATAAATGTGATGGATAAGCTCTATTGTGAATTTGGTATACTTGTGCGCATTTGCTTGTGAATGAGTTGGCACGCTGATACGCCGTATCTCTTTTCTGGATACGGCGATTGGTCCAGAAATAAGCAATCTCACATATATCAATCTGTTTTAGCTCCAAATAGCACCTTTTTAGCATGACCTCACAAACCACTCTGCAATATACGGAAATAACACTTTTTAAACAATTAAGTTATAAATTCTTGCAATAATTATATAAAAATGGGTACTCTATTCGGGATAAAATTGATGTATAAATTGTAACGTTTATTTTTATGTCATCAAATATCCCTCACGTTGAATCCTACTTGTCCCCAAGTAGGACCTAGAGTATATGAAAATGTATCCTAAAAAGCCAAACAAAGTAAGGATTTTTCTGTTAAAGCACTTCTTTTGTTTAATCACCTCGGTACAAGATCAAGCACCTCACGAAATATAGAAATGAAAACACTCAGATCACTCAACTAATCTATGGTGTAACATTTAATTGGTACGCTTATTTGCTCGGTCGTGATTAGTTTCATATCATATGCTTGGCAAGAATGCACATCTCCACCACTGGAGCTAAGGAGAAACAAGTCAAAAAGTAAATTGGGTTTTTATTATAAGTCTTAAGGGTTGATCATTCTAACCATCTTTCACCGATAGTACCACACCAACAAGGCAGCTGAATCATACACATACATGGCCGTAACGACAATTACATACATGTCTAATTTATGTATCACAAAATCCTTATTCGAGTTAACCAAGGGTTAGATGAAGAATGATATAGGTAGGGAATGCTAACTTTCAACCAAAAGTAATAAAACCAACAGGTGAGCTAAATCACGCATACACAGACGTAACGACAAGAATAAGACAATGCATGACTCAATCTTAAACCACGTCGAGTAAAAGCCTAAGGTTAATTGCTAGGAAAGGGAAGCAAATTGTTGTTAAATAAAGTTCACAAAACATATAGATTAAGCTTTGAACAATAAGGTAGTTGCTAATAATTTTTTCTGCCCATTCCATGCGTGAAAGACTCGAAATATTATACAAACCCTCATCATAGAAGATGACAAAGACAACCTAAGTTGGCGTTCCTATAACGGTCAACTTCCCAATCATCCCAAATTTACATATCTTTTACACAAAAGTGGTGATATCGGCCCACTTGGATTCCAAAACTATACATCTTGATTATATCTACATATCAACGAGGATAATCGATCGCTTCCAATATTTTCATCGGTTTAAGTTTAGCGAACCGACTATCAATCATCCTTCTCTTTTTTCGATGCATTTTTTTCCATAACAGTAAATCTTGGTGCAGTTTTCACAAATTTTCCACAATCATAATTCATTCAGATAATTTTTCCTTTAACACTTCATCTTCGACATAACACATTTACGAAAGTAGCAAACGTACACAGACTACATATTTTCCCCATTGTATTGTCAATTTCCCGACCTAACCAGAGATAGAAAATTTCACTTTAACACAGGAAATACAAAACTTTACACAAAAGCAACTAGCAACTTTGATTAATAGGCTTAACACCTACATGGGTAGAACTAAGGTGGTTAACGAAATAGATCAATTGGTGTGAAAAGACAGGAAGGGGGGGGGGGGGTTGGGAGGGGGCGGCGGGCGAATAGGGTTGTTATGCTAGGGATTCTTATCTTATATTTGAGAGTAAGCAAAGGGTTACACGGGATTTTAACTAACTAGTATAGTTAGTTAATTTTAACATACATTTTAGGTTTTTTTGGTGTTATTTGCCTAGCTTATGAATTCACACATAAACACACAATTTGCAAGAGGAAAAACTAAATAGAGACAATTATAGAGAGAGAGAGAATTTAAGAACAAAGAAAAGTGGTTGCTTTAAAGAAAGAGAGAAAAATGAGGCAACCAACCCTCTCCACAACTTGGAGAGGGTTTATATAGGTTTTTTACAAGGGCTAGTCCTTGTTTAAAGTGGGCTTCCAAGGCTAGTTTATCTCTAATAGGTTAAAGCCCGTAACTAGGCCCAATTAACACACACACATAGAAATTCATGAGACTATACACTAAGGCTATTACAAGGTAGAGAGCCCTTATTGACCATCCACTTTCTACAAATCAACACAGGTCTAACAATCTCCCCCCTAAGGGGTAGTGCTGTTGGGAATACAAGACAACAAGGGTCAAAGTATTGCTAAATAAAGATACAAAGATACTGCTAAATCGAAAAGTCCAAAGTACTGCCAGTCAAAGAATCCGAGTACTGCCGTGGATATAGGAAGACTATAAATTTAAACAGTTGTTTTTAAAGCAGTTATCTTGTAACAAGTTATAGTGATAAGTATCAATTAGTGTTTATGATATACAAGGAGGCTGAACAAGCTACTATCGGTTATGCCATATGTGTATTAAAAAATTATCTCTAAACATTTAGAATATAAAACCGATAACAAAAACACACAAGTCATTAGTATTGTATTTAGGGATCTGCAACTTAGGCAGATTCAAAGGTTTATAATAGAAATCGTTTGAGAAACTATTGTGTGTTCTTCTTAAGTACTGCCAACTAGATTCCGCATAGTTGACAGTATATCAGTGTTTCATTAAGGAATAACGATCCTACAAGTGGTATCAGAGCTTGTGTAGAGACTCTGATCTAGAAGAACATTAATCATTCGAAATCTTTCCAAACCCTAAAAGATGTCTGAAGTTGAACAAGATGATTGGAGCATGGAGTTTGATGCAGAACATGTGCACTTTGGACAAGATGGACTTGGTGTTTTTGACTGGAGCAACAATGCTGATGATGCACCAGCATCTCTAGCCTTGATGGCTACAAAGTCAGAGGTACCTTACTGTTCCAAATGTAGTAAATCTTATAAACAATTGCTTGAAAACTATCAACTGAAAGAGACAATTTTACAAAAGGCTAGGTCTGAAATTCTCGGGATATCTAAATGAGGCTTAGAGTCATTAGAAGCCAATGCTTTAAAACATCATTAAAAGAAATGAATATGCATGGGGTGATCAGTATGAACCGATGGAATAATGCTTAAAGATAAGGGATTTGAAACTAGAAGAAAAACAAAAGGAATTAGAATCAATCTTAAAAGAAAGAGAATGATTTCAAAGTAAAACTTGAAAAATGGACATAATGCGTCTGTACATCAAAATGAAGTCCTTAACAAACCAAGATATATGTCTATAAATCATGTATAGGCTTTGTGGTTTATTACTAGTAAGTGGTATGGAAAGTAACAATATCATCTGTGTGTAAGAAACCTGACCGATCATTTGTAATAAAATTTCAAAAGAGAAAAGGCATACAAAGCATTGCCTCCCCCACAGTACAATTAATTCCACCTAGGCAAATTTCTCCTTTTACAGGGAAAATGAACTAGCTATTAAGAATAAGTCAATAATCAAGAGAAAATAAAGTCTAGTCAACCAGAAATTGATAGAAATAAAAGTCATAATTGAAGATTGGTGATAGTGATATGAGAGCTGTATTTTTGAAACTCTTCAGTAACTCAAAGAAAACTGTTTTTGAACACAGAAACATAGTGAAACATCTTTTAAAAACAGGTCACCTAGCTGTCAAAACAGTGTGGTCACGGATCTAGGGAAAAAGGGTCTTGGGAACAACTGGGATAAATACTGTTTGAAAGTATACAAGTCCTAAATCACCTAAACAAGGATGTAATTTACATTGAAAGAAAATTCCAACAAACCCAATAGCCCATAAACCTAAGAGAATGCAGGTTACAAGGGACACAAAGACCAGTCTGTAACAACATCAATAGGGTGAACCATAAGTCAACTACCTCAGGAAACTCTAGTACCCTCCACCAAAAGAGGTCTTGATATCCCATCATCAGTACTTACAAGGGAAGGGTTGAAAAAGTACTGCCAGACCAAAAACTGTAATTGTAGCTTTTTCCCTTAAGACCAAAAAATGACACAAACATTACTTCAAAAAGGACTGCTAATGTGTTTTATCAAGGTACTGCTCGACCTAGAGTACCACAAGCAGTACTTTCACGAAGTACTGGTAGACCTTATTATCCAAGGATGGATAATAGAAGACCTAGCATCTCAAGCTATTCACCATCATCAAGGTCTTCCTACCACAAGGACTCCTTATAAAACACAATGACCAAAGAAAATTGTGAAATCGGATCTGGGTTAAGAAGGAAGTATACAGGGACTGTTGAATCACAAGCAGACTTTCCGACAAAATGATTAGTATCAATCTCTTCTATCTATTGCAATGATAACTTCAACACACACAAACATGGAGACAAAACAGGGTTATCTAGATTCTGTGAATAGGGATAATGGATCTACATACCAAGCAATTGAGTATGTAACTCATAGGGGTATCCAAGTCAGTTATGACTTGGTCCCTAAAAGATCTAATTCTTTTAACTTGTTTGTACAGGCAATCCAAGAAGGATCTCAAGGATTTACCTATTATTGATAGTGTTTGCTCTGGAAGTATGACCGGAGACAAGAACAAACTCTCCAGATTTCAAGGTTACAAAGGCTATATTAATTAAGGTCCGAGGTTCAACTCTTTTGGTATCAAAATTGGTATGATGAACCCATAGCTACGTTTAAGGGGAGATTGGCTTGTAAGTATGTGGACCTTTGAAAGAAATTTTGATGCATTCCTTAAGGGGAGGTATAAAGTCAAAATGATTTGACTTTTTTTAAGTGATATGAACTGTGAAGAAATCAACTGAAAGGGAAACATAAGTTGAAGATGAGAAGTGAGATAGCCATTACATATTTGATAACCATCTATTCATTTTGTGGACAACAGAAGATGGTGATGATTCATAAAACTACTGTGGTAAGATTAATCAAGACTTTTTCCTTTGAATGAAACATATGTTGTTTTGATAAACCAGACTTACTGTGAACTAAGCAGTACTTTGTTAAAGTACTGCTATGTGTAAAAAACAAACAGTACCTTGATGAAGGAACGCTAGATGTAAAAAGTTGTTTTTGAATTTATTTTGAAGATTTTAATGTGCAAAAGGATTTTAAGGGACAGAATTTGAATATCAAAGATACATGTTTTAAGTGGATGAGTGTTGGTTAACCACCACACAGCAAATGTAATCAATTCACCAAGTACTTACAAACATAAGAATTGACTAGTCCAAATCAAACAGTTACTTGGTAAAGACCTCTCAAATCTGTTGATGTATGACAAGTTTTACCAAAAATTGTAATGGTGGATCAATACACCATGGTACATTACACTGAAATTATAGAGCTACTCCAAAGCAAAAAAACGGGCTTTTTGTGTAAAGAGAACTCAAATCCGATGAAAGCTTTAATAGTTAGCTCAAACTATAGGAATCAACTCACCAATGTTTTATTACTGAGAGTTGACTAGTCCTGAGGCAAACCTACAGGTAAAGACTAATCAAATCCCGTTTATGGTATGTAAGACTTACCAAAATCGATTAGTAACTCAACACACTATGATTCATGTTTCTGAGTGTTGAAGTGATTTTCCAGTTTCCTCATGGATTATTACCTTTTTCTAGGTACCAAAGAACAACTAGCCCAAGAGTGAATGGCTTACTTGGAAAAGGCTCAAAAACCACTCTCTTATGTCGCTGAAAAAATCTTTGCTGAGAAAGAACCAATCAGTTTGAGGGCAAAGACAAAGATTGTTGAAGAAATAAGTATGTTTTCAAGATTAAAGGTTTCATTTCAATGGAATGCAGCAAGACAGATTGCGTACAAGATACTGCTCAAAGGATGAAGCTTTAAAAGATTGAACAAGAAACTGCTTAAAAACAAAGACAGACTGAAGCTTAAATAAAGAAGACCAACTATCAAGAAACTTGAAGTCAAGCAAGTAGAATTCAAGTTAGGGGAGGATTGTTGGGAAATACAAGTCAAAAGGTCAAAGTACTGCTAAATGAAAGATCAAAGTACTGCTAAATAGAAAGTCAAAGTACTGCCAGTCAAAGATCGAAGTACTGCCGTGGATATAGGAACTATAAAGTTATAAACAGTTAGACCTACTTCTAGCATTATCTTGTAACATTATTATGATAAGTATCAATAAAGTGTTTATGATATACAAGGACTGTACATCTACTAGAGGTTATCCTTATGTTTATAAAAGGATCTCTAGGAAGATATTAGAATATAGAACAGATAACAAAA
>BQNB010023775.1:0-22500 GCA_026074375.1 Tanacetum coccineum | reverse complement strand
CCCTTTAACCTGTAAAAGATTTTTACCTATCTTATGAATAAATCCCATCTCATCTCTCTCACACTATCTCTACACTGATATAATTGTTAACTATGGCGGGAAACTAGTTAAAAATATCAACGAAGAACACTCAATAGTTTCTCAAAAAAGACGATTTCTACTTATAAACCTTTGAATCTGCCGAAGTTTGCAGATCCCTAAACTACAATACGCTAATGACTTGTGTGTTTTTGGTTTATCTGTTTTTATATCTAATATCTTCCTAGAGATCCTTTTAATTAAACATAAGGATAACCTCTAGTAATGTACAGTCCTTGTATATCAATAAACACCCAAGTGAACTTAACACTAATACTGTTACAAGATAAAATGCTAAAACAACTTTTAAACTTTATATTCCTATATCCACGACAGTACTACGATCACACACACACACACACAACCTTGACTTCTATTTAGCATTACTTTGATCTTTTCATTTTAGCCAAATACTTTGACCTTATTGACATTGTATTTCCCAACAATCCCTCCCCTAACTAATTCAACTTGCTTGACGTCAAGTTTCTTGATAGTTGGTCTTCTTTATTAAAGCACATCTGTCTTGTCATTTAAGGCGAGTTCTTTCCTTCAATCTTTAAGCTTCATCCTTGAGCAGTATCTTGTACACAATCTGTTTGAGCATCTTGAAAGAAACCTTCGTATCTTGAAACATGACATATTCTTTCAAAAAATCTTTGTCTTTTTGCCTCAAACAGATTGGTACTTCTCAGCAACAATTTTTTCAGCATACATAAATGGATTTTAGTGAGCCTTTACCAAGTAGCGCATTCCACATCTTGGGCTCTAGGTCAGTTCTTTGGTTACCTAGAAAAGTAAAAATCCATGATGAACTGAAAATCCACAATCAACACTCAAACCAAATGAATCATAGTGGGTGTTGAGTACTATTTGACTTTTGGTAAGTCCAATAACAACCATAAACGGATTTGATTAGTCCTTAACCTGTAGCCGTTGCTCAGGAACTAGTCAACTTCACAGTAATAAAACATTGTGAGTTGAGTACCATATAGTTTTGAGCAAACTATTAAAGCTATCAACGGATTTGAGTTCTCATTTACCCAAAAAAGAGCCGTTTGCTTTGCGAGTAGCCAATAATTCAGTGTAATAACCATGGTGTATTTGAACACCATAAAATTTTTTGGTAAATTTGGTCAACCATCAACAGATTTTGAGAGTCTTTAACCAAACTGTTTGGATTTGAACTAGTTCAATTCCTTATGTTTTTAAGACATGGTGAATTGAATACCATTTGCTGTGTGGTGGTTAACCAACACTCAATCCCTTAAAACAGTTTTAATTTCAAACATTTGTCCCTTAAATCTTTTGCACACTCAAATCTTCAAAATAATTCAAAAACAACTTTTTAACTAGCAGTACCTTCATCAAGGTACTGTTTGTTTTACACTAGCAGTACTTTAAACAAAGTACTGCTTTGTTCACAGTTAAGTCTGTTTATCAAAGCAACATATGTTAATCTCAAAGAAAAGTCTTGATAAATCATACCAGTTGTTTAAGAATCATCACCATCTTCTGTTGTCCACAAAATGAATAGATGTATCAAATGTAATGGCTATCTCACTCTCATCTTCAACTTATGATTTCCCATTCAGTCTGATTTCTTCACAGTTCATCATCACTTAAAAAGTCAATCAATCTTTGAATATTATACCTATCCCTAAGAATACATAAATCTTCTACACAAGTTCCATACTTTTCAAGCTATCCTCCACCCTAAACTTAGCTATGGGTTCATCATACCAATATTGACTACCAAAAGATTGAACCAGACACATATAAATTAGCCTTTGATAAAATCCTTGAAATCGAGAGTCTTGTTCTTGTCTCCTGTCATACTTCCCAGAGCAACCAACTATCAAGAATACGTAATCCCTTGAGATCCTTCTTGATTGCGGCCCTGTACAAACAAGTTAAAGAATTAGACTCTTATAGGACCCAAGTCATAGACTGACAATGAAAACCCCCTAATGGAGTTACATACTCAAATTGCTTGAGTAATGTAAGATCCATGATCCCTATTCACAGAATCTCTAGATTAACCCCTGTTTTTGGTCTCCATTTTGTTTTGAAGTTATCATGCACTCCTTTTGATACTCCCATTTTGTGGAAGGTACTCTGCTTGTGATTCAACATACTTCCTTTCCTAACCCAATCGATTTCACAATTTTCTGGGTCTTTGTGTTCTATCTAAAGAGTCCTTGTGGTAGAAGACCCTTGGAATTGGTGATATCTTGAGATGCTAAGGTCTTCAATACCATCCTTGGATAATAAGGTCTACCAGGTACTACTGTCGAGAAAGTACTCTGCTTGTGGTACTCTAGTCGAGCATACTTGATAAAACACATTAGCAGTCCTTATTGAAGGTACTGTTTGCGTCATTTTGGTCCTTTAAGGAAAAGCTACAATTACATAATTTTGGTCGGCATACTTTTCCAACCCTTCCCTTGTAAGTACTGCTGATGGGATAAAAGACCTCTTTTGGTGAGGGTACCTTAAAGTATCCTGAGAAGTTACATATGATCACCCTATTTTTTTGATGTTTGTTCCAGACTGGTCCTTGTGATCCTTGAACCCTGCATCTCTTAGGTTTTATATATGGGTTTGGGTTTTGTTTGAAAATTTCCATTTCATGTAGATTACATCCTTGATTAGGTGATTAGGACTGTAACATACAAAACATAATTTACCCCCGTTGTTCCCAAAGACCCTTTTTCCTAGATCCTTGACCAACACTGTTTTGACTGCTAGGTGACCTATTTTTAAAAGATGTTTCACTATTTTCTGAGTTCAAAACAGTTTTCTTTTTGAGTCTGATAAGAGTTCTTAAAAACCGTCTCTTCATCATCACTATCAACAAACCAAATCATCAATTACATGACTTTATTTCATTCTAATCAATTTCTGGTTTGACTAGAACTTATTTACTCTTGATTATTGACCTTATTGCCCTAAATAGCTCTTCTTCTATCCCTGTATAGAGAAACAATTTGCCCAGAGTGGAAAAATAGTACCTGTGGGTGGAGGTACTGCTTTGTTAATGCCTTTTCCTCTCTCTCTCTCTATCTCTCATTTTCCATACAAATGATCTGTCAAGGTTTCATCCCAGATGAATGTTACTTTTCCATACCACTACTAGACCAACCCCATTCCTTACATTATTTTATCAACAAATATCTTTTGGTTTGTTTAGGACTTTCAATTTGAAGGTACAAGAAGCATTTGTCCATTTTTCAAGTTTTAAAACTTTGAAATCATCCTCTTTCTTTTAAGACTTGATCTAATGTTCCTGTTTGAGGTTATTTTCTTACTGGTTTCAAATCCCGTATCTCTAAGTCAGATTCCCATCTGATCATACTTACACCCCATGCATATCATTCTTTCATGTGTTTTAAAGCATGACTTCCTAATGACTACTAAGCTCATTTGATATCCTAGAATTTCAGACAGACCTAGCCTTTTTGAAAATTGTCTCTTTCAGTTTGATAGTTTTCAAGCAATTGTTTATAAGATTTACTACATTTGGAACAGTAAGGTACCTCTGACTTTGTAGCCATCAAGGCTAGAGATGCTGGTGCATCATCCAACATGTTTGCTCCAGTCCAAAAAACAACCAAGTCCCATCTTGTCCAAATGCACAGTTCTGCATCAAACACCTGCCCCCAATCAGCGTGTTCAACTTCAGACATCTTTTAGGTTTGGAAAGATTCGAATGATAATTTCTTCTAATCAGAAGTCTCAACACACCTCTGATACATTGTAGGATCGTTATTCCTTAATGAAACACTGATATACTGTCAACTATGCGGAATCTAGTTGGCAGTACTTAAGAAGAACACACAATAGTTTCTCAAACGATTTCTATTATAAACCTTTGAATCTGCCTAAGTTGCAGATCCCTAAATACAATACTAATGACTTGTGTGTTTTTGTTATCTCTTCTATATTTCTAATACTTCCTAAATTCCTTTCTTATAAACCTAGGATAACCACTCAAAGAAGATGTACAGTCCTTGTATATACATAAACACTTACTTGATACTTTATCACTAATACAGGATACAAATATAAATGATAAAACAACTGTTTAAAACATTATAGTTCCTATATCCACGGCAGTAACCTTCGATCTTTGACTCGGCAGTACTTTTGGACTTTCTATTTTAGCAGTACTCTTGATCTTCAATTTAGCAATACCCTATTGACCTTTTGACTTGTATCCCAACAAACTACCCCCCTTAAGGGGGAGATTGTTAACCTGGAATTTTTTTTGAGAGTATGGTCAATAAGGGCTCTCTAACCTTGTAATGAAGCCTAGTTATATTCTCATGAATCTATAACTGACTAATTGGCCTAGTATTACGGGTTTTAAATAACCCTCTACTCACTAAGATCAAACCTAGCCTTGGAAGCCCACTTAAACCCAAGGCTAGCCCATGTACATAACTGTATAAATCCCTCTCTAAGTGTGGAGAGGGTGTTGCTCCATTTTTCTCTCTTATTAAAGTAACCATTTTCTTTGTTTATTCCTCTATCTACAATCTCTCTCTAGTTTTTCTCTTGCAAATTTGTGTGTTTTTTTGAATTCATAAGCTAGCAAAGACACCAAAAAACCTAAATGTTGTAAAATTAACTAACTATACTAGTTAGTTAAATCCCGTGTAACCCTTTGCTTACTCTCAATATAAGAGTAAGATCCCCTAGAAAAATCCTATTGTGTCATTCCTGTCTTTTCACACCAAATGTCTATTTCGTTACACACCGTATCTACCCTGTAGGATAAAACCAAACTTTAATCAAAGTTGCTAGTTGCTTTTGTGTAAAGTTTTGTATTTCCTGTGTCAAAGTGAATTTTTCTATCTCTGGTTAGGTCGGGAAATTGCACAATACAATGGGAAAATATGTAGCTCGTGTATTTTGCTACTTTCGGTAAATATTGTTATGTCCGAAGATGAAGTGTTTAACGGAAAAATTATCCTAATGAATATGATTTGCGTGAATTTGTGAAACTGCACCGAGATTTATGTTATGAAAAAAAATGAATCAAAAAAAGAGAAGGATGATTGATAGTCGGTTCGCTAAACTTAAACCGATGAAATACTTGGAAGGATCGATTATTCGTTGAATGTGGATAAGCAAACAACGATGTAAAGTTTTTTGTATAAAGTGGCCGATATCACCACTTTTGTAAAAGTATGTAAGTTTGGGATGATATGGGAAGTTGACACGTTATGAGAACGCCAACTTAGGTTGTCTTTGACCATGTCTATGATCGAGGCGTTTTGTATATGATTTCGAGCTTTATCATGGAAATGGGTCAGAAAAAAAATTATAGCAACTACCTTATTTGTTCAAAGCTTAATCTATTTGTTTCATAATTTTTATTTAACAACAATTTGCTTCCCTTTCCTAGCAATTAACCTTAGGTTTTACTCTAACGATGTAAGATTGAGTCATGCAGATATTCTGTTACGTTACGTCTATGAATGCGTGATATAGAGCCACCATTGTTTGGTTTATTACTTTTGGTGAAAGTTAGAAGATCCCTACCCTATATCATTCTTCATCCTAAACCCTTGGTTAAACTCGAATAAGGATGTGATCAAATTCTACATTCTATTTCGTCGTTACACGGCCATGTTATGTATTATATTTCACGCCTTGTTGTGGGTACTATCGGTGAAAATGGTTGAAAATGCGTCAACCCTTTAAGTACTTATAATAAAAACCCAATTTACTTTTTGACTTGTTACTCTTAGCTCTAGTGGTGGAAATGTGTATCCTTGCCAAGCATAAGATATGAAACTAATCCCACGTACCGGCAATAAGACGTACCAATGTAAATTATTACACCAAGATTAGTTGAGTGATCTGAGTGTTTTCATTTCTATATTTTATGTGGTGATTGGTCTTGTACAGGTGATTAAACAAAAGAAATGCTTAAACGGAAAAATCCTTAACTTTGGTTGGGATACATTTTCAATATAATCTAGAGTCTACTTGAGGACAAGTAGGATTCAAGTAGGGGATATTTGATGACATCAAATAACGTTACATTTATACCATCATTTATTTTCCCGAATTAAGTTACCCATTTTTATATACTATTTGCAAGAATTTAGACATAAGTTGTTATAAAAGTGTTATTTGCAGTAATTGCAGCTGTTTTGTGAGGACATGCTAAGGTGCATATTTGTGAGCTAAAACGATGATAAATGAAATTGCATATTTCTGACCAATACGCCGTATCCCAGAAAAAGAGATACGGCGTATCAGCGCCAACTCTCACAGCAAATCGCAAGACCAATTCCCAATACGGCGTATCCAACTTCTACCATACGTCGTATCCCAGCTGATAGACATTCAGAGATTACCGGAGAATAATTTCAATTTTGGGAAAGGAATATTTGAATTGATGTATAACTTAGCGCCTCACATCCATGATAATATCCCTAAATACGTCGTATAAACCTAGCTCCAATACGGCGAATCAGTCTTTTTCAGACACTAAAATAGAAGACCATCAAAAATGATTTTCCCCAGTGTGCAAAGAGTATCATAATTCTCCATACCATACACATAAAAGAAACGATTTTTGAAGAAAAGCAAGCAACCAAAGGGCCAAGCATCGATTACGATCCATAAAACGACCGTGTAATTCCTATACTCTTAATCATTTAATTTTTGGTATCTTCGGTAAAACATTATTTTACCTTGGATATTTGATCAACAGCTTGTAAAATTACAATGAAATATTAGCCATCCTTTAAATGAAATTTTAATGTTTAGTTTGTTTTAAAATCGATTTCTTAATGATAACATAAGATTCACCCTTATAACACAAGATCCGAATGTATGGTAAAATTGAAAAGTAATTGATCCATGTTTATTAGAGAGAAAAGATAAAAGATGTGAAGTTGTATGTGTGCTAGAGAGAAAAAAGAAACCACACACAAGCACTGAACACTTTTACCCAAGTAGTGAACTCTACCCCGCCATGGAAGACAAGAAGAGGGTAATTTATAGTTCCCGACATCGACCTAACTAAACAACCCATACCCTACTATAAATGATAAAATGTAATTCTGGATTAGTCACCATATTTTTAGTCTAACACTTAATGTAAACGTGAAAGTTTTAAATAAGTTTATCACATGATACTGTGAGACCTATCATTCAAATAGGTCTAGTTACGCCTGAACAAGTGAACAGATACGGGGATAGCTCTCCATCGTGTTTATATTACTGGACCAATGGATCACAAATAATGTTCTGATTTAGTCCTTTAAATTATAGCTTATTTTGGACCGGCAAGTGACCCGAATGTTTTCAACAAGTAGTTCGTGATTAATTGATAAATATGAACAGTGAACACCAAGCATATAAAATACCGCAAACATAAGTGGGTAAAGGTCCCGAAGGGCTAGGGTTGGAAAAGATCACCATTGCATAAAAAATCCCTAGATAAATTATAATTAAACTAAAAGGAATTCTTTATGCGGATACGTTAATTGTGCATGATTCAACTGTCCTAAGGTCTTAGGATGCTGTCCTGCCTAAGTATCTAAAAAAATGATAAGCCCACTACGAGATAAGAATTATTGCACTAAAATAAACAAACCCATAACACGTTTAAATTGGATTTAATATGGCTTACTACGGTTTTCCTAAATCATTTAAGCTTGTACCGCACTTTTATCTTCTATTGTTTGTCTTTGCATGTTTATGTGTTTAAGAATTGATTATTGTCACCAAACGACATTGAGCTAGCTCTCAGCTGAAACCCCCCACCCCCCCCCCCCATCATCATTTAAAACGAATATAGCACGAGGTTTAACTAAGTAATAATAATTAACTTAATAGGTAAATAAAATAATGATAGAATATAGAGGATAATACGCTAGCTCTTAGTGTTCCGACACCCTACTAGTACCACGAAACACAACTATCCGGTACACGTGAGCCTGTTAAAGTTTTGTTTTAGGATAAGTCAGCTAAATATAAATTTAAAACTTGGTAATCAATAAATAGAGCCTACACGACAGTACATCAATGTTCCTTACACACACAGGCAGATTACTGCTTGTGAGGAACCAAGACTAATCTTTACACAATTAAATATTATACATCCCTATAGAGAAGACAAGAAAGAAAGATGAATTTTGTTGAATCGAAAAAAAATAGAGAAGTGGGGTGGTATGGAAATCACATTAGACAAATGAAAACCAACACCCTTTCCACATGAGGAGAGGGGATATTTATAGTGAACTAACCCTATGTGACAGCTAGAGTAGTCTTCATGGAAAAAGGTGTTGGTTCTCATTTGTTACACACACTCTTTAGGTGAAATCAACCATCTTCTTCTTCTCTCTAGTTTCTCTCTTAAACTTTTCTCTCTACTCTTTTATTTATTTTCCTTTAATCAATATTTCGTAAATCAATACCATGGAAAGTGAAAGTGATTTCTTTTTCTACAATTGGTATCAGAGCCTTCGAGGGTGGATTCTAGTGATTTTCAGTGTGGTTATTGTGAGCTTATTGGTTCGGCTTATTTATAAGCTAAATAATCATTCGGATATTCTTTATTAGCTTACTTGGCAAAATCATTTATAATTCTTTTTGTTAAAAACCAACGTAAACTAGCATCAAAAGCTTGATTTGGGCTTATTGTTTCATTTTCTCATTTTGGGCTTATTTTCATTGTTTTATTGTTTAAAAATTTTGCTTGATAAAACCAAAATCTGTTACTAGTAGTTTTTTTTATTTATCTCATCTTCAGCTTCATCCTTTTCCCTTGACTTAATTTTTATTAAGGATCTTCTTTTTTCTTTCTTTCAAAAACCATCAAACAACAGTTCACACTTTCTTTGTACCACATTTGTTTTGTACTTATTTTTAGTCTTTAATCATAGTTTATTAAGCGTGGCATAACAACTTATAAATTTCAAGCTGATACAAGCTTTTTCTGTTGGCATATCCTTTGTGGTCCACGGATTGTGAAATAAGAACAAGGGTGTGTTTTTGGGTTTCTGTTACAAGGACAAACAAAAACAAACGACCATCGTACACTTTTGTTTCTACAGGGGCGATTTATACACCAAATCCTTGAAGGCAAACTATACAAATTTGAAAGGCGAAGTATACAATGTCCTAAAGGCGAAGTAATACCAGTTATGGGTAAGCAAAGATAAAATTTTTCCTTGTATGCATTAATACGTTAAGAAAAAACAAGGGAAGTTTATAATGTTAAAGTTATCGAGTATACAACAAGAACTAGCGAAGTAATACTTGTGGGGTGTAGGCTAACTATACGGTTCCTCATAGGGGGATGAGGCTAGGTAGGGGACGAATAACATTTTTTAGCGATAGGTGCGAACTATACGGTGTTTATCATGCATGTATACGTTTTTAGTAAGGCGACTTATACGTTTCATCTAGGACGAGTTATACCATAGAAAGGCTAGAAAACTTATACATATCCATTCAAGGTAAATCGTGTACGTTTTGAGTTGATTTGAGTTTTTTTTTTGGTTGTCGAGCTTCGGTTTAATAACTGGGTATATCTAATTACTATCATTACGAATCGTGATCCCTTCCATAGATTATCGTAGTGTGTTTCATTTTGATCGATCATTAACAAACGAGGTCCGCAAGAAGTGAAAGAAGATCGTTCCTTTTCTACTCATTTAAAAAGAAGAAGAAATATAAAAAGAGGGAAACGGTTTGTTTTATTAATTAAAATTGGAAATTACAATTTTAGCCCCTGGACTTCAAGTCTACTTCATCCCTCGTCCTTTGTCAGTTTGTTAATCCTCTTTGTTGAATTAGGTTTACATCGTTAGTCCTTAATAGTTATAATTCAACCCGTTTGTCTCCAATGTAAATCGTTATTGCACCGTTAGTCCTTATTTAAGCTTTAATCAACCGTTAATCATTTTAAGCTCAAAGTTTGTGCACAGGTCATTATTTTAGCTCAGCAATCGTTAACAAAAGCTCAAGTTCTTCAACAATAATTGATCATTCATTCACGGTTTCTTCTTGATTTAGTAAAATCTCGTAAAAGATTGTGTTCATTTTTTCCTGTTTAAGTCATAGAATTTTTAAAATGCCCGATGAATGTTAATTATTTCAATCCATAAAAACAATCACTTTTTACCTACCTAAATCCTACCAATCATTTTCATCCTTCACAATTCACGTTAAGATGAAATGAAAGATACTTTACCTTTGGTTCAGCGATTTGAAAGAACAACAAATGGCACAAATCAAGACAAAGAGAAAAAGAGTGCATGGTACTTTTCGACTACTTTCATATCACAAAGCAGACCAACAACTTCTTTTCAAACAACGACTTAAAAGGAACTCGACACGAGTGTGAATCCCTCTTTGGTCACGATCTAATACATTCACATCATAAGTTCCTAAACAAGGATCAACTAGAAATCAACTTGACAAAGAAGAGTTTATTTAAGGGATTAGATGCCATGGCTGCTGCTTTTAAAGTCGCGAGACACAGTTTTTGATGTTTCATACAAGTTACGATTTATTTGGATGATGAATATGTTACAATGACCGCTATTACTTCTAGAATACACTCAACTCTAAGAATTCCAAAATACCATGATAACACTGATCCAACACATGGAATCTGTTAAGAAAAAGTCAATCGATAAAGAGCACAACATAAAACGAGATTATCACAACAAGGTAATGAAAGACAAATGCCAAACGACATAGAGGAAAAGGACGATACAGTAATGCCATTGGATGCACACACACACACACACTTGAACACAAAAAGCAGTAAGACGAATCATGGGACAAGATACAAGTCAACAGAATCAGGAAATATGCACATGTTTGAGGAAGAGCCAATGTCTAAGGTAACAAACGACTATTGAAATCAATGTCTTTCTATCAGACAACAACCATACTAAGCAACCCTTGAATTTAATAATAAAGGAGAGTTGACTAAATGCTGAACAATGTCATGAACAAATGCCCTTTGCCTGCTAAATTTAAATCTGATAACCAAATAACTGAACTCTCATATCAATCTCTCGAATCTAAAAATATTTGTCTCAAAAGACGTTGCCCCAATTTCAAAAATGATTTTTTTAGAATGAAGCACATTATGTTAATCATGAACTTAAATATTCAAAATCAAGCTTTAAAAAGAAGGGCAACATGGTTAATTTTTTAAAAGTAAAAAGTAATGAAGCCCAAGGTTAAAACATAGACATAGAATGTAATTTGAAACAATAACATCGAATTGAACATAAAAGTGGCAAAATTACCTTAAGGAAAATGAGAACTGTTGAAGACAAGCATTAAACAAAGAACTGATAGAATTTCTATCAAGCGAAAAAAGAACTAAGACTATAAACAACAACTTCTTTGATAGCTAAAAATGTTGAGTTTAAAAGCTCAACTCTTCAGGAAAAAGGATTTGCAATTGCACCATTAAAAAAATGAGTTAAAGAAAATTAACCACCGAAATAATGTAAATACTAAGTTTTCAAGAACATCAATCTTGGGGAAACCGGTTTTACAACCATACAGAAACCAATCAGTTGTTAGACAACCGACTGCGTTTAAGTTCGAGGGCGATCGTAGAACTCAAAACCACGTTTGCCTCCCAAGTTTAATGTGAATAACGATTTGTCAAAACAGTCACTACACATTAATTGCCTAAGATAAAAGAACCTGCTGTGTAACAACCCCACATTATGTGATTTGCATCTAAACAAATCCTAGGGAAATATCTCAAAGAACATGATGAGCCAAGATTTAGTTTCAAATGACATGGCTACATAAAATCACTATCTAGATGAAGGCTATGGAATAAAGAACAAGCAAACTCGGTAGAAATTCCAGAACCTATGTGATGATCGCTAGATCATAAAGTACAGCTAATGATTGCAAACCAAATCCTAGGAGCAAAACTCAAACATCTAGGAATTGGCATGCATCTAAGAATAGTTGCGTAATGACAAAGATTGTGCCCATAGAAGAACACTTTAGGATATCTAGAAATTTTTTTTGACTTCCAAACATTTTGATTGCGCTCGACACTGTCAGAAATGGACCTTAATGCAAATCATGATCATTGTGTAACAAAATTTCTGAATGAAGTCAACTCGCGTGCTAAGGTTCCATTCAATAAGATAATGAACAGAAACAAACCCGTAGAACAAATAAGTGTTGCAAAGAAACCAGACAGACAGATCCCTAAAGAACATAGGTTTTCAATCAAAAGACATCCACTATGCATGAGAAAACAAAGACTCCTAGATCTTGTCTTACAGGTCAACCGAGCGGGTACAAATTTAAAACTGTGTTGGTCTAGGTGGGTTTTCCTACTAAAAGATATTCACATCTGCACACAACCAATTTGAAAGATGAACCCACAAATTGTTTAAATGAAGATATCACTAACCAATGGAATGGCGAACAAACTCTTTATGTCCAGTGCATGTTCCTTAACTTAAGTGGAGCAAGGTACATCTAGGCCAATCCCAAAAAAGGAAAGGACTCGAGTTTGGTTACTAAAAAGACTGAAATCTCAAAAAACGGGCTTCAAGGAATCTGATCTAATTAACAAGCAATGAACTTCTGATCAAAGAGTTTCAGACTCCAAAAATCACGACCACAACAATGAACCATCCAGTTCAAAGCTGGTTCCAAAAGTTGTTCCTCTAGCAGACAAGACAACTACATCACAACAAGAGTTGGAATTACTATTCAGTCCCATGTACGACGAATACTTCAATGCAGGAAATCCAAGTGTGTGAAAGTCTTCCGCTCTCTCTGATAATCTTCAACAACATGACACCCAACCTACAACGAATATTCCACCAACATCAGACGCGATTAATCCACCAACAAATGTCAATGCTGAGGAAAACATGTAAATATTTTTGAGAAAAACCAAAATATAAAAATATAAAATTTCAAAAACAAAATACAAAATCAAAAAATCAAAAATTTCTAAAAAGAGTCTTCTCGACATGTCTCTTGGAATCGATAACATTTACGTACCTAGAAAATTTCGATAACATCTAAGAGTTTGTTCGCATTCACATTGGTTAGGTCGATATCTTCAATTTAAACCATTTGTGTAGGGTTCACTTTCACCTTGGTTTGTGCTAGAATTAATATCTTTCTAGTAGGAACCCACCTAAGACCAACAGTTTAAAATTTTATAAACCCGTCGGTTGCCACAATAAACAAGATCTAGGAGTCTTTGTTTTCTCATGCATAGTGGATGTCTTTTGATTGAAAACCTATGTTCTTTAGGGATCTGTCTGTCTGGTTTCTTTGCAACACTTATTTGTTCTACGGGTTTGTTTCTGTTCATTATCTTATTGAATGGAACCTTAGCACGCGAGTTGACTTCATTCAGAAATTTTGTTACACAATGATCATGATTTGCATTAAGGACACATTTCTGACATGTCGAGCAAACAAAATGTTTGGAGTCAAAAAAATTTCTAGATATCCTAAAGTGTTCTTCTATGGGCACAATCTTTGTCATTACGCAACTATTCTTAGATGCATGCCAATTCCTAGATAGTATGAGTTTTTTCTCCTAAGGGATTTGTTTGCAATCATTAGCTCGTACTTTTTTGAACTAGCAGAAGGCATCACACTAAGTTCTGAATTTCTACCATTAGCTTTGTGTCTTTTTCCTAGCTTCATCTAGATATGATTATGACCAGTCATTTGAACTAAATCTGGCATGTTCTTTGAGCTGATTCCAAGATTTGTTAGATGCAATACATAATGAGGTTTTACAACAGCAGATTCTCCTTTCTTATAGGCAAATAATGGTAGTGACTGGTTTTTTGACAAATCTTTTCACATCACTTGGGAGGCAAACCGTGTTTTGAAATTCAAAGTCGCTCGAGACTTAAACCAGTCGAGGGTTTGTTCTAAACAACTGATTGGTTCTGTATGGACTGTAGAATACCCGGTTTCCCCCCAAGATGATGTTCTTCGAAAATTATATTTACATCATATTCGTGTATAATTTTCCTTAACTCATTACACACACACACATTGCCAAATCCTTTTTCGCTGAAGTTGAGCTTTCCACTCAACATTTTTTGCAATCAAAGGAAGTTGTCTGTTCTATAGTCTTAGTTCTTGTTGCTTTGATAGAATCATACAGTTCTTTGTAATGCTTTTTCAAAGTCTCATTTTCCTTAAGTAATTTAGCCACTTTATGTTCCAATTCGATGTTTATTGTTTCAATTACATCTATGTCATGTTTAAAAACCCTGCTTCATTACATTTTACTTTTAAAAATTACCATGTTGCCCTCTTTTAAAAAAGCTTGATTTTTGATATTTATGTTCAATAATTAACATAATCGTGCTTCCATTCTTAAAAAATATTTTTGAATTGGGCAAGCGGTCTTTTTGAGACAATCTTTTTAATTCGAGAGATGATAGAGAGTTCCGATTATTTGGTATATCAGTTAATTTAGGCAGGCAAGGGCAATTTGTTCATGACAATTGTTCATCATTCTAGTCAAACCTCCGGTCCTTTATTATTAAATCAGTTGCTTAGTAAGTTTGTTGTCCTGTACAAAGACATTGATTTCAATAGTCGTTGTACTTAGCCATGGCTCTTCAACAACATGTGGCATCATTTCCTGATCTTTTTGCTTGTATCTGCCCCCTGAAATCTGTCCTACGCTTTTATTTTGTGTCAACCAAACAAGCATCCATGCATACTCATAATCGGACCTTTTCCTCTATTGTTTGCATTTGTCTTTTCATATCACCTTGTTTGTGATACTCTCGTTATGTTGTTGCTCTTCATGCGATAACTTCTTAACAAATTCCATGTGTTGGATCAGTGTATCATGGTAATTTTTGGAATCTTGATTGAGTGTTAGTCTAGAAAGTAATTGCGTGTCATTGTAAACATAATTCATCATCCAAATAAATCCGTAACTTGATGAACATCTAAAACTGTGTCGCTCTCTCAATCTATACACTTTAAAAGCAGCCATGATCTAATTCCTTAAAACTCTTCTTTGTCAAGTTGCTTTTCTAGTTGATCCATGTTTAGGAACATTATGCCAGTGAAAGTATCTGATCGGACCAAAAGAATCCACACTCGGGTCGAGTTCCTTTTAAGTCGTTGTGTTTGAAAGAAGCTTGTGGAGGAATGAAGTAGTACAAAAGATACCATGCAACTCTTTTTCACTTGTCTGAATTTGTTGCATTTGTTTTGTTCCTTCCAAATCCGAAACACAAAGGTAAAGTATCTTTCATTTTCATCTTAACTGAATTGTGACGTTGAAAAGGATTTTGTAGGATCTTAATGGTAAAGTGGATTGTTTTTATGGCTTGAATTCAATTTAACATTCATGGGATTTAACAAATCCTATGATTAAACAAAAAAAGAAACAATCTTTTACAGATTTTACTAAATCAAGAAGAAACGTGAATGATGATCAATTAATGTTCGAAGACTTGAGCTTTTTGATAACGATTGCTGAGCTAAAATAAATGACCTGGATGCACAACTTTGAGCTTAAAATGATTAACGGTTGATTAAAGCTCAAATAAGGACTAACGGTGCAATAACGATTCACGTTGGAGACAAACGGGCTGAATTATAACTATTAAGGACTAACGATGTAAACCTATTCAACAAAGAGGATAACACACTGACAAAGGACAGGGATTGGAAGAAGTAGACTTGAAGTCCAGGGACTAAAATTGTAATTTCCAATTTTAATTAATAAAACAAACCATTTCCCTCTTTTTATCTTTCTTCTTCGTTTCAAATGAGTAGAAAAGGAACGATCTTCTTTCACTTCTCGCGGACTCGTTTGTTAATGATCGATCAAAATGAAACACACTACGATGATCTACAAAGGATCGCGATCGTAATGATAGTAATTAGAATACCCGTTATTAAACGAAGCTCGAAACCGAAAAAACTCAAATCAACTCAAAAAAAAAAAAAAAACGTACACGATTTACCTTGAATGGATATGTATAAGTTTTCTAGCCTTTCTATGGTATAACTCGTCCTAGATGAAACGTATAAGTCGCCTTACTAAAAACGTATACATCGCCTGATAAAACGTATAGTTCGCCATGCTAAAAAATGTATACTTCGCCTCAATGAGAAACGTATAGTTCGCCTACACCCAAATAAAATCTTCGCCTAGTTCTTTTGTATTCCCCAAAGTTAATTTGCATTTTTATTCACCTTAAAAATACTTTTCCATTATCCTAGAGTAGTTACATGACATATTTACACTTTAAACCCTTCAAAACTTATTTGGACATTAACAGGCGTGTCGGGACTCGTTTTTCGACATTTCTAAAAATTTATTGGTCAACCACCCGGAATGCAAATAACACAATAATAACCTCTAAAAAGGACTATTATTCACAATAAACCATAAATTACCACAATTCTCAACAAAATCACCACCGTCAACACTGTACAAAATCTTAATATACTGACAAACGTCAAATAGTCAAAGGACTAAAAATGAAATATTCAGAACACAAAAGGGTAAAAGGTTACAAAAGATCTCCTTGGTTGAACTCCTGGTCATGCACTCCTGAAACATAGTATAAACAATCAGTAGGATAGGCTCGGAAGAAAGAAAACACAAAAAACTATAAACGATAAAGGAGTACGAAAAACACAATCTGTTATTGTATCATATTATCGATACGCCGTATTCGAATGACTGAATACGCCATATTGATCTGTTGAACAGAATACGTTGTATTGGTTATGAAAATGAGATATTCCGTATTCAACTGGGTGAATACGTCGTATCGGTTGTTCGACCAGAATAGTAACAGAAAAGAAAAACAATGCAAAAAAACAAACAAATATGCAAAATTATACAATGCAAATTAATCTACTAAATTTAAACAAATAAGATATAGAATTATACGAAATTTTACACTAATCTAAATTATGTTAAATTTAAACTAAAACACTAATAAAAACAAGAATTAAACAAACTCACTCCCCAGCAACGGCGCCAAAAACTTGATGTGTCGTTGTGCGTAGGTAATATTTATTATCAAGTTTTACTATTTATATTTTGTCGACTATATCGAAAACAACACTAACGGGAAGTGTACCCGATCAGATGTAGGTTCGTTGGTAAGTAGGGTGTCGATCACTAAGAGCGAGTGTTAATACTTAAATCTACCAGTATTTTAGTTATCTAAGTTAGTCCTAATTTATTGTATGTTATACCTAAGTTAAACCTAAAACTAACGCAAAAAGGAGGGTTTTTAGCCTGAGAGACTGGAACGAGTTTTGGTTTACCTAGACTGAGATTGGGCGATTAACACACATAAGCTGATATTTAGAAGATAGAGAAGCGGTCAAGCCTATTGTAAAAAAAACGTATTAACCATATTTAATCTAATAAAACACGGGTTTTAGTTTACAAGTGCAATGATTGTCCTATCTCGATGTTGATATATCATTCCTAGACTTAGGCGATACTTCTTCCTAAAACCTAGACATGGAAATTCTGTCACATTTAACCACATCCGCATAAAGCAATCATGGTTGATTATAATCTATCTTAGAAGACAATAATGGTAATCTTATTTAATCCTAGCTCATCGAGACTTTACTAACTTACTGCTTAATGGCTCTTTATATACTAGTAGTCTGATGTGCTGTCGTGTAGGGTCAATTTATTGATTACCAAGTTTTAAATTTATATTTAGCCGACTTATCCTAAAGCAACACTTTAACGGGCAGTGTACCCAATCGGGTGGAGTTTCGTGATAAGTAGGGTGTCGAACACTAAGAGTGAGGTCGTTAACCTTATATCCTATTAGTATTTTAATTACTCTAATTTAATTAATTCTAATTACTTGTTAAACCTATGCTATATATGTTTCTAATGATGATGGGGGGTTTTCAGCCTAAGAGACTGGCACAGGTTTTATGATGACAATAATCAATTCTAAACACAATAAACATGCAAGAAAACAATTAGAAGATAAAAGAGCGGTACAAGCCAAATGATAGAAAACCATACTAGCCATATTAAATCCGATTAAACGCTGGCTTGTTTATTTAGTGCAATGATTTCTTATCTCGAAGTGGCATATCATTCTTAAGACTTAGGCGGGACATCATCCTAAGACCTAGACATGTTGAATCCTGTCACAATTAACGTATCCGCATAAAGTATCCTTTTAGTTTAATTATAATCTATCTAGGGATTAAAGCAATGGTGATCTTGTCAAACCCTAACCCATCAGGACTTTACCCACTTACTGTATGACGGTATTTTATAAATTGGTAGTTCACTATTCAAATATTTATCAATTAATTAAGAACATACTTGTTGAAACATTACGGGTCACCTGCCGGTCCAACTAAGCTCTTAATTTAAAGACAAAGACAGAACATTATTTGTGATCCTATTGGTCCAGCAATATAAAACACGATATGGAGAGCTATCCCAGTATCTAGTTCACTTGTTAGGCGTAACTAGACCCAGTTGAATGATAGGTCGCATATTCAAACACATAGACAAGTATCATGTGATAAACATAATTAAACTTTCAACGATAAATTAAGAAATCGATTTTAAAACAAACCAAACATTAAATCTTCGTTAAGATGGCTAATACCCAAGGGTATTAGCCCATAACCATTGTAATTATACAAGCGTGATCAAATAACCAAGGTAAACTAAACGTTTTACCGAATGATACCAAAAATTAAATGATTACAAGAGTATAGGAATTACACGGTGTCTTCTATGGAATCTTGATCGATGCTTGACCTTTGGTTGCTCTTCTTTTCTTTAGAAAATCGTCTTTTATGTGTATGGTATGAAGAATATGATTTTGCACACTGAAAACTCATTTTTGAGTCTTCTATTTATAGTGTCTGAAAATGTCTGGATACGCCGTATTGAGCTAGGCAAATACGACATATTGGGGTATTTTCGTTGGAGTGCGCACAAAGTTTATAATCAATCAAATATTCATTCCTAAAATATAATTATCTTCGTATCTGGATACGGCGTATGGTAGAAGAGTGATACACTGATAAGTGCTAAATTGTATATATAAATGACCCGGGATTTTGCCAAATAAAAGCCAGAAAATGCCAAAAGAATAGAAAAATGTGTGCTTTTGTGTCTATTGTGCAGGAAAGGGATAAAAAGGACAAAAGTGGGCAAAATCAGTCAAAACCGACAAGAAACGGAAAAGTCAAGGCAATGAGTGAAGATTTGAAGCCAAAAATCAGAGCCGGATCAGCCTGATACAAGAAATGAAGACCCAAAATAAAAGTCAAAGGTAAAAAAGAAAGTCAAAGAATCTATGTTGACAAGTCTACAAAGCTCAAGGTTTCATTTGGATGAATGAAAAGTTAAATGGCTAAAGTTGTAAAAGGTGAAAAATTGATTTATAAAGGGAAAAATGGAAATAGAAAGAACAAGGGCCAGAAATGCAATTTCCGAAACTTGTTTTGCACTACAACTAAGGAAAAGGAAACGCAGGGACCACTTTTGTCATTTCTTCAAAGTTCAAACATAACACACGCGGCTAAAAGTCCTAACAGTTTCCCAACCAATTTTCCCGCCCATTTCCACAACAAACCCAACCTGCCTCAAAATCCCTTTCCCGCTCCTCTACATCACTTAACCTCGTATTTTGATCATCTACACGTCAATTCATACACGTGTCAACAGCTGATTGGTCTAAACACATCATCAACATCATCAAACGGCTTAAAATCAATCTCAATGGATCCGACGGCTAGAAATGAACAAGCTCTCAACCTCTTTTCTTCAATTCAATATAAATAGGACGATTAGGGCTCATTTTTTAGAGTTAGTGAGCAAGTTAAATTTTCAGTTTATAATTTTTCCTTATTTTTAAGCATTTTCATTTGAGTTTTTCAAATTTGGCTTTAAGCACTTGTACTTTGTTTCCTTTAGTTTGTACTTTACTAGTTTGAGCAATATAATTCAGTTCTTAAGTCTCTTTGTTCTTGGATTTCAATTTTAAGCATTTTTTACTTCATAAGCTCTCATAAGCTCTTTTGAGCTTATGCTGTTTTTAAGCTCAATATAAGTCAAATTTTAGTTAAAAAGTGTCTCTTTCATCTCTTTTGTTCATTGATAAGCAAAACATGATTACTTGGGGCTATTTGAGTTCATTTTGAAGCATTGTGGAGTAATAAGCTCAAAACAGCTTATTAAGCTTTTAAGCTTGGTTTAGAGGCAAGGTGCCACATTAGGATTTTGATTTGAGGTCACTCACTCAACAAGAGTGACCTAGGTTCAGAGACTCCATTCTCAGGTTTATATTCATGTTTTTTTTTGATTTTGTCATAAATATAGCTTAATTCTTTAGCTTATTGTCTAGACTTTGTGTGTGCTTAAATCCTGTTCACATTGTTTAGATAGTTTAAAGTTTAAAATGTTTTTAAGCTGCATTAGTTAGAATCATTAAGATTCAATTTAGCTTTAAATTCTTTCATTCAGTCTTAAAAGCTAGGAGAGAAAGTGGCTAATTTCTATAAATAAGCTGTAGGTTTAGGTGTTAAAATAGCTTTAATAGGTTAGAATTAGACTGAGTAGATATAAGGTTTTGATAGTTTAAGCTTTGAAATAGAATTTAAGTACAAATTAGTTTAGACAGAATTTTATAACTAGTGTTTGGGTTAAAGCTTATTTGACTTTTTAAGTCAAAGTGATTCTGTCAAAGTTTTTTAAATAGTTTAGGTTTTAAGAGTTTTTAAGTTTTAAATAGCATTTGAAAGAAGTTTGTGAAATTTCAAAGTTGTGAGCTTAATTTTTCTTTGCCAGCACCAGGGCAGGGCAGTTTTGAGAGTAAAGTGTTTTTAGCTTTAAAGAAATTCATGGCAATTTAGAGGTCACTTTGTTTGAGTGTACATTTGATACATGTAAAGAGTTAGCTCAAGAGTTTGAGAGTAGACCTTTAGCCTGCATAAAATTCCTTGGCCAATTGCATCAGCATCATCAGTTAATGCTGATGTTGCTAGCCACTTTTCTACTCACTTCTAAGCATTCATAATTAGATGTTAGAAAGTAGAATTAAGCACATTTTTAGTAGTCCATGAGTTTTACAAAATTCAACACTTAAATTTCATTTTCAAGCTCTTATGCTAGCTTAAATTTTCCTTTAAAAGTAGCTTAAGCAGCAGTTAGGATATTAGCTTATTACTTTTAGACTCTTTAAGTTCTAGTTGTTTTTATCAAATTCCTTTTATCTAGGTTAGTTTTAAATCTATAGCTTAGCTTATATTCAAAATTTCAGCTTTTAGGATTTAGAAATAAGCTGTTTAGCTTATTAGAAAAAGCTTGAAAACAGTTATAAGCTAAAACTTGCATTTTTCATTAGAAAGTTTCTTGTTATTCTTGTTACTCTTAGCTTATTTCTTTTTAGATAATCTTAGTACACATTACAGGCATCAAGTAGCTTCTTTTGTTTTTTATTTTTATCTAGTAATAAGCAAGAAATAAGCCAAATTCTTAAAAAGCTAGTAAGGCCTTTGTTTCTGTGAACAGGACTAAAAAGCTAGTTTTTTTAGCTTATACAGTTGTTAAAAGTAGAAAGTGTCTTTATTAAAGTTGTTTAGAATAAGCTGTTCTAAAAGTTTGTAGTTTTAAGTTTTTGCTGAATCTCAATTTTTAATAAGCCAAAAATAAGCCAAGTCGCGATGTCTATTTTGTATTTTTCCCAAAGTTCAGGGGTACCCGTTTTCATATAAGTGTAAATTTCCTAAAGTTACTCCGCCTACCCTTTGTTTTCCTTATTAGCACTTTCTACCCTGTCTTTTGTAAGTAATAAAATAGAATTAAAATTTTTGATTTTAGTTTAATAAAAATTAGGGTTTACTTTTAATTGATCAAATTAGGGTTCAATTAGGTAATAAAAATTAGGGCTTTTTGTGCTACTTAATTTCTGCACCTTTTTAGTATTTTAAAACCATTTTTCCTTATTTTTCCAATTTAATTTGTATTTTCTAGGAATTTAAATAGATTTTAGTTAATTTCTTTTTCTTAGAAAAATCATAATAAATAGAAAAATGGTTGAAAAATTTTGATTCTTTTCGTAAAAATTTTCTTTTTAAATCTAGTATTTTTGAAAAATAAAAGTAAAATTTTAGTGTTAATTTTTAGAATAAGTTTATTTTTGTTAGTTCATTAATCTTTAAAAATTAATAAAAAATTCAAAAATAGTTAAAAAATTCCAATTCTTTTTCCTAAAATTTTCTTTTTAAATTTGTGATTTTTAGGTATTAAATTTGTAAAAAGTAGTTTCTTAGATTTTAAATTTCAGTTTTAGCTCACATTTTTACTTTTCGTGTATTTAAATTTCGCGTTAGTTAATTAATTTTAGTTTCTTAAATTTTCTCTAT